>VMDR010021464.1:0-16831 GCA_007922815.1 Macrotus californicus | reverse complement strand
ATTAAGAACACAACCTACATGTTATAGGTTTCAGATCTTACTATAGGAATTTCACCTCTATTGGAAGGAAGAAGGAAAAAAGGAAGACTGTAGGAAGGAAGGAAGGGAGGAAGGAAGGAAGCAAGCTTGAAATTAATGTTGGACTCTATAAACACAAATATTTTGCAGCTAAGAAATTTTGCCTGTTGTTCCTCAGTCAGTTCCCCCACCCACCTAGGATTGCCCTAAAACTTTCTGTAAATAACAATAAGTGATAAGTACAGTTAATGAACAATTCTTGAACAACAATAGTTTGTGATGTTTTCTGGTGGCATTTAGCGCCTTAAAAATTGCATTGATTTTATTATAACATTGCAAAATTATAAATACATTGTAAACACGTATACATTTATTTCTAGGTATACAGGAAAAATTCGACTTCAGGATATGTTTTAGAATATAAGAAAGTCCAAAGAGAGAATATAGGAATATATGTTTTTAACTCCCAAACATTTACGTACTTACTTTATATTTCCCCTTTTAAGCTTACTATCATTTTAAAGTGAAATTTATATCTGCATGGCTTTCCACAGATGTTACGTGAAATAACGTGTGCGGCACATATATAAATAACCGTCTGGTACTACCCCAAGTTGAACTCTAAATGCTAATTACTAGTAGGAGCTGCAGACAGGAAGGGGCGGAGCCGCAGGGGAGGAAGCGGCCGCAGACAGAGGCGCAGAGGGAGCGCAGCCACCGCTTAGGGCCCCCACCCTTCCCCGGCCTGGCCACTGGTCGGGGCCTGCGGTGACCCTCGGCACCAAGCAGCGACACCATGGCCATCGCGGCGGCTCCGTCTTCCTTGGTCCTCGGGGTCTCGAGCCCGGCCGCGGCCCCCACCTCCTACGGGGTATTCTGCAAGGGGCTCTCCCGCACCCTGCTCGCCTTCTTCGAGCTAGCCTGGCAGCTGCGCACGAATTTCCCGTACTTCTACGTCGCGGGCTCGGTGATCCTCAACATCCGCTTGCAGGTACACTTTTAGAGCCGTGGCTGCGCTAACGGTCCGCGGGCCAGCACGATGGCGGACTCCCAGGAGGCCCTGCTGCGGAGCGGAGTGGAGTTGCGGTTTAGGGCCTCCGCAGTCTCGCGAGAGTCTCACCCTGCGGCTGCGGCCGCTGCTCGTAGCCCGCTCCCCAGACGGTCGCAGGAGCCCTGCTGTAACGAGAGGACCTACGGGATTTTCCAGTAACGGTGAAGACTTTAATTAAGGCTCACGACAGTATTTAAGAAGCTATGCAGCCTTAAAATTAGGACGAACGGGGTGTATTATAAAGAAGGGAAGCTACTAAATTTTTCAGGAAAGAGATGTGAAATACAAATTCGTGGTTGAAATTAAAGTAAGATCATAAATTTCAGGAATACTGGATTGGATTGTAAGCAAGATATTGAATGAGTAAGAAGCTAAAGATCTGAAGGATATGATGGGGAAGCCATATATTCATTCCACAGGAAAAAAGTGACAATCAGAAGTTTTCAGTGGAAAAAAAAAACCTACTGGAAAAGCATCCTTCAAATACCAAACACTGTAAAATGCTGCAGGGTTTTGAACAGAGGTTGGAGTGTAAGAAAATGGACTCTGTCTCAGTGTTCCTGTGAGTAGCATGGTTCAAGACCTTGGTGCCAAAGAGAAGAAACTCCAGTTACAGCACAAATCTTGGCTATTTAATGAATAACACTTAAATAATCATAATTTATGAAAATGTTGTTTATTGTCTTTTTCTTTTAAGAGAATACCTAATTGTGGCTACAAACTAGAATGCAAATGTCAGCATTGATAATGTGAAAGTACAGTTCAAGTGGGCATGTTAAAAGGAGGAGGGGAAGGTGAATGGAATGGGAGTGGTGTCCTTATAAAGTGGGAAGTTGAAAGATACAGCCTTACTGATGAGGAAAATGGTGTTTTATTAGAGAGTAGCCATAAAGTCGCTAAAATAGCGATGTAACTATATTAATCAGGGAGGAGAATGGAAGAGAACAGCAGGAAGTAAGACATACCTAAAGATGAAGAGTCAGGTGGAGTCTCAAAAAGAAAAACTGAGAACACCTGGTGTGTTTGAATAGAGTCAAGAGATTTTTAGTGTTTCAGGGAGTCTGGATAGTGGTCTGCACATTTTTAAAAAATAAGAAAACAAAGCTGAGGGCCTTATGAACCCCAGGAAAGATAAAAAATTGTTAAAGAACTACACCGCATACCTCAACTGCGAAGAATACTGGTCATAAAGGCAGTCATAGTTATGTGAACACCAAACACAGATAAAACAAATGATTATGTAACACGGGATGCTGGAGAGGAGAGATGTGTGTCATGGGGAGAATCAGACAAAAAACATTTTGACTGTCATTTTTTTAAAACACTGCACTAAGAAACAGCTAAGAGTTAAAAGTGGTTGCCTGGAGAAAATAGGTGGGTAGAGAAAAGGCAGAGCTTTGCTGATTACTCCACTACCAGTCTTAACGGTATTATTTGGATTTTTCTTAACTATCTATAGTTATTAAAAATTAAATAGATTTGATTTTTTAAATTACTCAAGTAATTGAAATGTATACCATAGGCTAAGAGCTACCAGGGAGAAAGGATTAGGTTTTTAAATTAGCAGCCCCCTGTTAAAATGCCAGCTGTAATTTTGTGGTCTTAGGTGAGCCTATTGATCTGCCTAAGCCCCAGTTGCCTCAACTATTAAATACGGGTAAAGTAGCCACCTTGACTGGTCAGTCTGAGAATTAAAAATGAGCCTGCGTTAGTGCCTGATATATTCCCAATAAACAGTATTTGTTGAAACAGGGTATCTCAACCTACGAATAAAACTTAAAACTCACCCATGGCACGCCTGCTTTTCCAGTGGAGATTTTCAGTCCTCAAGAAGATACATAGAGTAGTAGCCCTAGATGTGTGAGGAATAGCCTCCAAGAAGATTTTGGTGAGACCTTTGAACTGAAAGGAGCTACAAATTTAAACTATTTGCAGTGTTCTATATTTTCACTATTTATATCCAACGAACAAACGTCCATACTCGGGGGTTATAAAATAAGCACCCCATCCGGCACCATGTCTGGATATCGGTCTTTGTTCTTGCTACCTTTTACTCCTCATCCCCAGCCACACTGCAGCGCATCCTTCTCTTTCTACTTAAACTTCCTTCTGTCTTCCCTACTCTTCCTGCTCCACGGTTACTCTGCCTGTGTTTTAAGGCTAAGCTTAGATGTCACTTTTTCCATCAAGTTTTTCCCAGATACCTCTGACTAGGTTAGAGAGTTTAGGTTAGAGAGTCTAAGGGTTGTATTAATATCAACCTATGCCATTTTCATAGGCTGCTTCATTTTTGCCTAATTATTCATTAACTATCAGATTTTTTAATACCAAGGAAGACATTTCTAGAATCTCTTTCTTTGGTAATTACATATTGCTGTGCTAGAGTGCAGGAACTCAGATATTTTCATCTAAAACATCACAAATATAATTTGATGCCAAGGGACTTCAAATGGTGGGCATCCCTCTTCTCTAGATGCACTAATGTCTCAGTTTGTAACATAAAAGAACGTGATTGCCATTATTAGCCCTAGTATGGTGAGGTGCAGAGATGCTCCCCCCTTCAGCCTTTTTTCTTCAGCTCTGCCTTCTGTCACACTAGTGCTAATGCTGTGTGGTACAGCCCGGAGTATCAGCAAATATATAGTGGGAACTAAATGAAAGCTCCTTGACTTAACATTTATTCTTCACAATTATTCTTAAACCTAGATGTGTATTTTTCTTCCCACATGGTACAACTCAGTGAAGTTTCCCAGAGGAGAAAGCAGTATTTTTGCCCTGACTAAACCAATTACTCTAATTTACAAGTGATTTCATTCCTCTTGGCATCCTTTCGATCTTCAATCTATGAAGCCAAAGATTCTGTTTGTTCGTTGCTCTCTCCCCTAGAACATTGTCTGTTGCAAAATATATAATAAATATTGTTGAGTGAATGACAGATTAATTGGTTTTAGAACAAATAGTTATTAGTCAGTAAAGGACATAAAGATATATTTGCCCCTGATAATAAGGTGGCCCACTTAATTAACCATAAATTGAGCTTTTTCTGTGAATATTGATTGGTCCAGGGATTTTTCAAGCATGACAAAGTAAAGAGGTGGTGTAATTCTGATCAATAAAGAAAAAAACTTGTTTATGAAGTGTAACTGATAAGGATGATGGGAAGTAGTGACTGGTAGAGTTTTAACTGAAAGGGAAATAGCAATCATAGTAACATAACTTAAAGGTTAGGGAATAATAATTTGTCGAAACTGAGAGCAAGAACACATGTAATTACTTGGCTAAAAGAGCATATCACTATCAGCATTTTTAAATTTATAGAGGTTTTTATACCAGGAACTATGAAAACTTATTTACATTTAAAATCTCCATAATTCTCATGTACCCTCTAAGGAAGACAGTTGCAACTTCATTTTTCAGAGAAGGAAACTGGGACATAAAGAGGTTAAATAACTTCCACAAGGTCATAGGGACTGGCCAAACTGCAATTGAATCTCAAGTTTATTCCTAAAGATACATTTGACTGGGGGTTCAATTTTTTTTTTTAACTTAAGTAATTCTGAATAATCCTGTTTCTTTTCTCAGATTTTCAAACAGAAGTAGTACCTAGGTAATAGTATCTTAATTATTGAGGGTTTTATGTATTAGACTATAAATATTCAATATGACTTGATGTATAAATTCAAGTATTTTACACTCTGCTGCCTACACTCATTTAGCCTTTTTGTGGGGGAGAGGAAGGAAAGGGTTAGGGTGAGACAGGAAAAGACACTTTCTATAGGATGGAAGGGAGAGGAGATCAGCTAATCATGAATTTTGAAGCGGTGCCCGTGACTGTCCAGAGGAGGCCTGACTAAATTTTATTACAAAATCATGCAGTCGTATTTTAGTGGAGGCTTTTCTTGGTGGCGCATCAATAGCACTTGACAGAATCAAGAAGGAAATAGGACTTACACATGGAGACAGAAAGGGATGGGAATGGAAAGTTTGCAGGGGTGACCAACCTTTGGCCCACAGGCCACGAGGCTCAGGATGACTAAAAATGCAGCCCAACACAAAACTGTAAATTTACTTAAAACATTATGAGATTTTTTTTGTGATAACGTGTCTCAATGTATTTAACATGTGGCCCAAGACAGCTCTTTTTCCAGTGTGGCCCAGAGATGCCAAAAGGTTGGATACCCCTGGTTTAGGGATATAGGGGCAAAAAGAGATGGAGAGAAAAACTGTAATGCCAGAAACTTTGAACCTGGAAAGTAGTCTGAAAAGTAGTCTTAGAAGCTTCCAGACAATTTGATCAAGGAAAGAACCCCTGCAATATCTGTCAGAATCCCCAACATTTGAGTTGGATTGAGTCACATCAGTCCACTTCTTGCATTATCACGAGTGTGGAATTTCCTTGCAGTTTTTTACAAAAACACTCGCTAGCCTGTTGCCCAGTAGGATTACCCACAGGCCATGTCACGAATCTTTGCAGCTGAAGTCAGTGCCTCCTCACCCCTAATTCTTACGAACACAAATCTCAGCAATGTTCTTGGGATCATTGAAAGGCCAAAGAACATGATTGAGTGCCTATGACAAAGGAAAAGAAGACACTATGGAATTCTTAGCAGTTTCATTTGCAGCTCATCTGAGGATATCCCTTCCAGTTTCTGCCCAAACTAGGGTTCTGCAGCGAACATGAAATTCTTGACCATTCTTAATGGTTTTCAAGTATCAAGTATGTAGGTTTCTTCACAGTGAGGTATTGGAGTGCATCAATGAACGGTGAAGAGAAATGTAGGTTATTCATACACTGAGGGAGGTAGATCGGGTATACCTTTTTATAATAAGAGCCAAAATGAGAAAAAGTAAACCACAAAACCGAAAGACAAAAATTGGTGATGAAATACTGTGCCTGGAGTGTCTTGGCCGTGAAGTCTTCGGCTCCATAATAGAGGCTATAATCAATGAATAAACAAAAATATTTAATTTGCAGGTAGAACTGCTTTTCAGAAAACTTTTAGCTTTTTAATTGAGAAAAAGAATTCTGAAAGCATCTTACGCTAAAGTCAAAGAGGAATGTAATTAATAAAAGCCTTAAAATTCAAAGATCAGATTAGCTCTGTGAACAGGAAAAGAAATTATTTTTAAAACTAATGTAAACACGGGGCTAAGGAATGGAGGTGCCAATCTACAAGTTAAGATAGTGCTTCCGCTTTCTGAAGCTGTATCTACATTGGGTCCTCCAAAATTGCTAAAATTGAAAATAGCCTGTCACCTGTGTTTTTTGTTTGTTTGTTTGTTTCAGGAAAATAACCACCCCCTTCCAAAAAACATATGGTCTGAATTTTTTTCCGAATGTATCAAACCAACCATGTGATCGTTTGTTTTTTTTTTAATGAAGGTTTTTTTCTGGGCAGTCCAGCACAACATGGATCTCTATAGGCAGCACTAACCAAGGCCACAAATGAGTGGGCGGTGTAAGTACAGGTTTTGTAGACGCCCCCCCCCCCCTCCTTTCTGTACTTCAGTGAAGGAAGCCCCTGGCTCAGAGGACGTGAAGGTTAATCAACAGCAACTGACAGGACACCTGAGCTATGAGAGACTCAGTGTCGTTACATTCTTTAAAATCCGTATTGAACCATGTATATTCGCACCAAAATATTTCCTTTCAGTAAAGTTCAAGATGACATGGCCCAAATGCTAAAATATCTTCTCAGGTAAAGTTCTAGGTGTGGGGCAGGGCTCAGGCAAGGCAAGACTCTTTTGATACTAGAAACCAGATATTTGCAACTCTCCTGTTCTCAGGTGAGGGCAAACTGAAAAAATAAAATTCATTATTTCAAGACTATAAAAAGTTTATTTTGGAAGGAGTAATTTGCAAAAAAAGCAATGACCTTCATTTTTTCAACAATTTGGTCTCAGAGTAGCGTACAGTTCCTTCCAGATTGCATGGGACTAGCTATGGATGTGATAGCAGGAGCTTGCCTTGGATTACGGCTGAGGTCTCTAACACAGGCCCTTGCAATGAAAAGGGGAGGCACAGGGCTTAGTCTCAGAATTCCAGTTTGTTAGGGAGAATGCACTACATTGGTAGGCACCGACCAGCCTGTTACCAGGCTTCATCTTTTAATAGTCATTTTCTCTGCTATTATCAGGAATAGGCCTCTGCTGCTTAGAGCTGCATGTCTCCAAAACTAGTACATGAGAAGTGAAGGCTTACTCCTAATGACACATTGACTGCAAAATCCCACTCATAAGAAGGAAGAGCTGTCCATAGTTGTTCAAAACTTTTTAAAAATGTTAATCATTAAAACTTTAGTAACATTAAACTGTAGGCCTTAAAAGTAAATATGCTTACTTCTATTAAATAAAAGGTCATTAATCTTTTGTCTGAAAAGGATACTTTCTAAACCACACTATCCTCAACATGTGAACCTAATTATAGCCAGTATGATCAGAATTTCACTTTTCCTAAAGTAAGATAATCCCAGTTAGTCATTAGGCAGTTTCTTTTTATTTTTCCTGTCAGTTTTATAAGATACAATTAACATCCAGCACCGGATAAATTTAAGGTATACAGCATAACGACCTGACTTATGCACAGTAAGTTGACATCCATCATCTCATATGGAAACAGAAAAACCTCTTTGCCTTGTGATGAGAATGTTAGAACCTGCTCTCCTAGAAGCTTCCAAATACAGCACAAAGCAGTGTCAATCACACGTATCATGCTGCGCACTACACCCCAGTGCTCATTTATCTTGTGATGGGGGGTTGACAGGCTCTGACCACCTTCACCCAATTCCTCTGCCCCCACGCAGGGAATTTCTTACATGCTTTCCAACATAATGACTACAGTCTAAAACTTTAAGTCTTTATGTAGGTCTGGATATACATGTGTTGGCACCATTATCATCAGAGATGCATCGGAGCACCCCGTAGCATAGTTCCATGGAGTAAGAGTACACTTTACAAAAAAACCCTTAGGGTTTGTATACTCTCCCCAGCATCAGACGCGACCTACTGCCCCATCAAAATTAACTTATAACCCACAGAATAGTCAACATTTATTGATCTTCTCTAGTTTATCTTTGTTTGCTTCCACCACTGGAAAATCATGACAAGAGTAAACCGCAACAAAGATTTCTCCATCATTGATAGTTTTTAAATATGTTTGCAATTATAGCCTTTAAAATTATTATACTGTAAACTTATTCAAAATTGTAATATCATTAGCAAGCAGAATTTCACTACCTGCTGGCCTTACGATTATATACATTTTCAGCTACTTTGATTTCATGTCAATTATTTTATTATAAAAGTCAACTCAGCACAATATATACACACAAACATTTCTAAAACTTATACAAATATGTGAATTTTCTTGTAAATTTTCTGTTTTTATCCAGGGTTAGTTGGTTATGTTTGTCCTCTTCCACAAGGGATGCTAGTGTTTCGTACAATTTTTACATGCACACACACCTTGCACAAACTCGGTGTCTAGGCGTGATTTTGATCCTTGTAGAGGAAACATATAAGTATTATTATACACAGAGCAATAAGTATTCAATTTCCTTTTATAAATTCAATAGATTTTCTCTTATTCTGCAACGATAATGTCTATTCTAGCTTGGATTCCTAATGATAGTCTGCATCTTTGTTTTAAAGGTTACGTCTCCTGCCATCAGACTTTTAACTTAATGTCAAAATATTTCACTTGCTCCAGCTTGGGAGAGATTTTTATTTCTAAATAATGTGTTTTCCTCACATATAAACATAATAAGTATTTACCAGGACATATAAAATTAATACACATTGCATTTTATAATTTATTTTCATATTGTCTCAAATATTTTTTATTACTAGCCAGTGCCATAATGACAATGATGCTTACTTTTTTAAAAAATGTTGAGTAGACAGTTAGTTGTAGGCCATTCTAGGGAAAGTTGCGATGCTCACTAGCATCTGAAAGAATCCAGTGAGAAAAACAGCAGTTAAAGTGGCTCTTTGGTGTCTCCTCATTGATTTAATTCTCTTGGACTATAGAAAATTCTGGAGAAGTCTACGAAGTGAAAGGTTTCGCCCTTTTCAAGTGGCAGTTAAGATGCCACAGTAGTCCCAAGGCAGTTTGTCTCAGCTTGCTGTTTCCCAAAATGAGGATAAAGGAGTGGCCAGAAGGAAAACTGTTCAATATCAAGGTGATAACTAGAATGGCCTCCTGTTTCTTCACTATCAGAAAGCACCAGCCTGTCAGAACGAAGGACAGAAAATGAAGGATGAAGAGGAGCAGAAAAGACACCACCATTTTCATGGCCTTTTGATGGGCCTCCGTGCTGAAGTCCCTAGAGCTGGAACTCATCCGCACATTCCTGGTGTGTCTCCTCAAGGAGAGGAATAAAAGGAGTAGGGAAGTCAGCGACAGAAGAAAGGGAATTAAGTAGATAAAATTAGAAACAATCAAGGTCTTAATATACAGAGTTTTACTTAGATCTGAAGACCATGTTGAGTTTGTTTCATGTCTTTCAGAGATACTGATCCAGAAACGATGGAATAAATCTATTGAGTCATAATTGGAAAACGGAGAAAACAGAGACGCCAGTGGAAGCACAAATAGCACTTTGCTAATTCTCCGCCTCAGCCAGGCAAAGCAGGGGTGGGAGAAGTTGGCTATTCTAAAGAAGTAGAAAATGCTCAGACAGGTGGCAAACCAGGCAGCCAGGTGATTGGAGAGTGTCCAAAAAACAGCCATACAGTCTGCTACTTTTTTGATGGTGTATAGATGTGGCCACACCACAATTATAAATGAATCAAGTAGTGTTATCCAAAGAACAGAGATTCTGGAGAGAGCCAGGCTGCTGAGGATGCAGTCAACTGATGAAAGTTTTTGACCCTTCACCCAGTTGATGCTGTTAACTAGCACAATGAACCCATTCCCCAACATTCCAGTTACTAATTCTCCTATTATAGCTATCAGAAGAACATTTACAGTTCCAGATGGCATTTTTGTAAAAAGAATCCAGAAAGCTAATATTGTGTTTCACTGATTATTATGCTGTCAAAATTATAGAATAATATCCAATTTCATACTTTTCAGAAACTGTCTCACTTATCTTCTGAGAGATTTCTCTCTCATTCCAGCCGCAGGTCTGAAATACAAGCAAGGAGATCCCATCTCACAGGTCTTAATGAGAAACTTTAACATACTTTCAATCAGCTACTGATTTCCAAATGGAACAGTAAATGCTCCCACTCGTCACTGGCACTGGCAGCTGCCTTCCACTTGTGAGCATGTCTGGAAAAGTAAAGTCAGGTATGCAAACATGCAAATATGAGGCAGATTTCTTTACACTGGTTGGCACTTGCCTTTTCAGTTGAAACTCAATGCTACTTGGATTCGAGTTTCTTAATTTTAATAGATTTCTCTAAAGATAGTCTCTATAGTTCAGGCATTACTCATTAATGTCACATAATGAAATCCATATTTTAGATACTATAATGCATGAAATAAGTGTAATAAAGGGAAGCAACATAAAGGAGCTCACAGAGTAGTGTGAAAAGCGACATTAGATAAACTGTTACTATTGAATGTGACAGAATGTGACCAAAAATGCAACTGTAATGCAGAGGAGGGTGCTATAGAAACCTATGGGCAATAGTTAATTCTGGTTTCATGCAGATAATGACGACCAGCTTCTGTCTGGAGGCTTTTTAGTATTTCTTAGGGAAATACATAAAAAAGGGAAATGATTTCTCAGAATGATGTAAAAGCATATGCAAGGGTACAAAAATCAGACCTTCTTTAAGATTTTACCATGAATTTTTTAGCTGTGTTTTCAATAAATTATGACCTATATGATTCTGAAAAAGCTATTATTAGCTGAGAGAAAGACAATACTAAGAAAAATATAAGGTTCAAAAGAAAGCAAAAAAAAAAGAAACAAGGGTGGAAAGGAGTTTCTCCTTTTTATTAATTATGCTTTTGGTAAAATCCATTGTCCCATAAAAATTATTTTCAAGTAACATATATTGTAGTTTATTTTTTTTTTTGCTTCAATAAACAAGTAATACAGTGATTTTTCAACCTTAACTGCAAACTGGAATTACCCAGGGAGCTGTAAGTTTGTATCCTGTATAATGCCTAGGAGCCAGCCACAGGGACCCTCACTTAATTGGTCTGGAATATAGTATTGGCACTCAATGAGAGCTCCTTAACATGTGCTTTATACCTCCTAAACCAGGCAAAAATATCTTTCTACCCACAAGCTGCAAATCCATGAAGATTCTGCAGGAACAAGACAGGATTTTGCCCACTGGTCCTCTTACATGGCATTCCCAGTTGAGCCAGTTTGGACTCTGGTTGACAAATAACCTTTCATGTTGGTCTCGGCCATCGATGGTGATGCTTTGGTGCCCGAGGCACTCACCTGGGCCCATACTACTGGTGGCAACCCCCCAAGCATTTCTTTGCCAGAACCAGTGCTGTGTCTGGACCAGCCCTTGTGGTTTTTATGATTGCAAGATCCACCTTAGCAACAGCCATCGGGGAATTTAAAGAACAAGATTTATTACTCACAAGTCCTGTAGTATAGACAGCCACACAATGAAGTCACAGGTAGAGGAAGAGAGATAATGCAGACTTAGGGTTCTGCCTTTATTGGGATTGAGGGTGGGGTAGCAAGGGTTTCTCAGGTTCACTCTTTATTGGTGAATTCAGAAAAGTAAAAATGGAACTGCCTTTTGATTGCTGGAATTTTATACTAAGAGCCCTGAAACATCAATCCAAAAGAACCTATGCACCCCCAATGTTCATAGCAGCACAATTTACAATAGCCAAGTGCTGGAAGCAACCTAAGTGCCCATCAGTCAATGAGTGGATCAAAAAACTGTGGTACATTTACACAATGGAATACCACACAGCAGAAAGAAAGAAGGAGCTCCTACCCTTCACAACAGAATGGATGGAACTGGAGAGAATTATGCTAAGTGAAAGAAGCCAGGTGGTGAAAGGCAAATAGTATATGATCTCACCTTTAAGTAGAACCTAATCAACAAAACAAACAAGCAAGCAAAATATAACCAGAGACATTGAAATTAACAACAAACTGACAGTAACCAGAGGGGAGGTAGGAGGGGATAGTGGGGCGTAAAGGGTTTTCAGCTACAACTATAAAGGACACATGGACAAAACCAAAGGTTGGTTGAAGCAGGGGAGGGAGATGGGGATGGCTGGGGTAGGAGGGAAGGGAGGGAAAAGGCAGATAACTGTACTAGAACAACAAATAAATAAACAAACAAACAAACATGCAAGTGGGAATTAGGACCCAGGAAGGGAAAAATGGAGTCACTCAAGTGATCAGTTACTTAGGTTACCCAAGACTCTGTAAATGGGGAACTTTGTTGGTTAGAGTAACCTGGCTTCCTATCTAGGTGTTTTACTAGTAGCTCTGTCATACAGTTGCCAATATGTTTGTTCAAGATGGATGTCTTTGAAAGCGATGCCTCAGCAATGAAAAACTTAATATCAGGCACTTACCCTATATAACCTTGGCAACCATGGAAGCTCCCTGAGGGAAAGGTCAGTTTTGTTCTTGATCACTGATCTATTTCCAATTCCTAAAACAGGGAGGGCTTGGCAAATAGTAGGCCCTCTATAAGTATTTGCTAAAGGAATGAGTGCTAACTTAGTTGGTAATCCTATTGGAAACATAGAAAAAGAAGATGAATAAGACTTGACTAGTGAAACTAGCATAAAAGCAAGAAAAAAAAGTAACTCCTTAAAACTAGAGGAAATTGAACATGTGTATGAACCCATGAAAGACTGCTGTACTAATACTGAAATAACCAACACCACTCTAGTCTTTTTGATCCTAACAAGAAGTTATACAGAATCATAAATACTTGCAAGTCTAACAAAATGTGGGATCCTTTGTACTTTTCATTATGAAAGGGAACTACTTCCAGCCCAGGGAGTTCGAGGTGAGTAGGAAACTAGATATCATGGCAGTGGGGCAAAAAGCCCTAAGATCGCTGATGTTTTTAGAAATGCTCTAACATGGTGGAGAAGGCTACCAGAGACGAGGACTCCATTGGTAGGCATGGCTTAGCAGCTGATGAAAGCCAGATGGATAGCAACAAGTCAACCAGGAGACGCTTAGTCACTAAAGAATACTTGAGTCATAGTTACACTGAAGAAGAAACCCAACCTAAAAGATATAATGACAAGTATAAAAATCATAAGCATCATAGGCTATGAGTGGGATTCAAAGTCTGAGCTAATAATCACATTTTTAAAAACTTATAATAACTACATATCTGTCTCAGCTCCTCGGTTGGACTGTCCTTACATGCTTCATTGTTTTTAATTATAATTTTTAAATTTAATGTTATTTTTTTATTGTTCAACTACAGTTGTCCTCACTTTCCCCACACCACTCTCCCCTGCCCCACCCAGCCCCACCTACAACCCTTGATCCTGCCCTATCCCTGTTGTCTTTGTCCATGAATTCTTTATACATGTTCCTTGTTGTCCCTTCCCCTTCTTTCCTTGGTATCCCTCTCCCCCCTCCCCTCTGGTTACCATCAGTTTGTTCTTTAATTCAATGTTTCTGGTTATATTTTGCTTGCTTGTTGGTTTTGTTGATTAGGTTCCACTTATAGGTGAGTTTGTATGGCATTTGTCTTTCACTGTCTGGCTTATTTCACTTAGCATAATGCTCTCCAGATCTACCCATGCTGTTGTGAAGGGTAGGATCTCCTTCTTTCTTTCTATTGCATGGTATTCCATTGTGTAAATGCACCACAGTTTTTGACCCACTCATTTATTCATGGAACTTGGCTATTGTAAATTGTGCTGCTATGAACATTGGAGTACATAGGTTCTTTGAATTGCTGTTTCAGGATTCTTAGGGTACAATCCCAGCAATGGAATTGCTGGGTCAAAAGGTAGTTCCATCTTTAGTTTTTTGAGGAAATTCCATACTGTTTTCCACAGTGGCTGCACCAGTCTGCATTCCCACCAACAGTGCACTAGGGCAAAAACTAAAAGTTTTCCTACTAAGATCAGGAACAAGACAAAGATGTCCGCTTTCACCACTTCTATTCAACATAGTATTGGCAGTCCTAGCCATAATGATCAGACAAGTAAAAGAAACAAAAGGCATCCAAACTGGAAAGGGGGAAGTAAAACTGGCATTGTTTGCAGATGACATGATAGTGTACATAGAAAACGCTATAGACTCCACCAAAAACTACTCGCCAAATTCACTTATTAGGATACAAAGTCAATATTCAGAAATCGAAGGCATTTTTGTGCAACAACAATGAAATACCAGAAACGAATCAGGAAAATAAATTATATATATATATATATATTTTTTTTTTTTTTCTCTATGTGGGATGGCTGATCTTGAGCCTTCAGGGAATAAGCTGGCCCCAGACTTCTCCAAGTCCACATTTCTTTGCCTCCAATTCTTACGTGTCCAAGGACAGGGAACCACAGACACGCCTTCGTAGGAGGGTAAATTATATTTTGATTATGCTATTACAGTTGTCCTGAATTTTCCCCTTTTGTCCCCCTCCATGCAGCAACCCCCTCTCCCTCAGGCAATGCCCCCACCATTGTTCATGTCCATGGGTCATGCATAAGTTCTTTGGCTACTCCATTTTCTATACTACACTGTACATCCCATGGCTATTCTGTAACTACCTATTTGTACTTCTTAATCCTCTCACCTCTTCACCCGTTCCCCAATACCCACCTCCCATCTAGCAACCATCAGAACATTCTCAGTATCCATGATCCTGTCTTTCTTCTTCTGGTTTGCTTAGTTTGCTTTTTAGATTCAGTTGTTGAAAGATACATATTTTTGCTATTTTATTGTTCATAGTTTTGATCTATTTTTTCTTAAATAAGTCTCTTTAACATTTTATTTAATAATGGTTTGGGCCCTGGCTGGTGTGGCTCAGTGGATTGAGTGCTGACCTGCGAATCAAAGGTCGTTGGTTCTATTCCCAGTCTAGGGCACATGCCTGGGTTGTGGGCCAGGTCCCCAGCAGGGGACACAAAAGAGGCAACCACACATTGATGTTTCTCTCCCTCTCTTCCCCTCTCTAAAGTAAATAAATAAAATCTTTTTAAAAAAATAATGGTTTGGTGATGATGAACTCCTTTAGTTTTCTCTTGTCTGGGAAGCTCTTTATCTGCCCTTTGATTCTAAGTGATAGCTTTGCTGGGTAGAGCAATCTTGGCTGTAGGTCCCTGCTTTTCATGACTTTGAATATTTCTTGCCAACCTCTTCTAGCCTGCAAAGTTTCTTTTGAGAAATCAGCTGACAGTCCTATGGGAACTCCCCTGTAGGTAAATAACTTCTTTTCTCTTGCTGCTTTTAAGACTCTCTTTTTATCTTTAACCTTTGGTATTTTAATTATGATGTGTCTTGGAGTGGGCCTCTTTGCATCCACCTTGCTTGAGACTCTCTGTGCTTGCTGGACTTGCATGTCTATTTCCTTCACCACCTTAGGGAAGTTTTCTTTCATTTTTTTTTTTTCAAGTAGATTTCCAATTTCTTGCTCTTTCTCTTCTCCTTCATACTCTTTTAATTTTCACAACTGAGGGCTACTTTACCTCTCCCCTCCTCCCTATCCTTAGAGAGCAAACTGGCTTTTCCTCAGGACAGACCTAAGATAGGCCAGTATAACTTACTAACACCAACCCCCACACTGATAAGCATTAGAGTCTCATAAGCAGAATAAGAAAGGTTAGACATTTCTTTAGTCTTCTAAGGCTGCATTTGTATTGATTTTTTTTTAAGTAAAATTTGAAAAGCTATAGTCTGTGACATGGGATTTGATATACAAGGAGACAAAAACAGTTTGCCTGCATATGTTTCTCAAATTCATCAGACAAACATTTCAGATCAATCTGTCCTTGTGAAAATTGGTCCTAAGGTCCTGAATAGTACATAGATTATGCTAGACAACATGTCCAGTGTCCCCAGTGATGGAATTGAAAATGACTGTGTGATGATTCAAATGGCCCTTAGCTTAGGGGAAATAGGGTCTAATCACGATTTGGCAAGAAGCCACCTACTAATGGAGAACAAATAAACGACCTGAGACATGGAGGAAAATGGCATGTCTCTTTCCCAGAGATCAGGATAGGTATGGGTTTCTGTCTGATATATATACTCACTGGGGTTCAGGAAGATGTGCCTTGCTGCACTTGATACATGTCTTATCTAATGTCTTCAGCACTAAACCTAAGGATCAGGGATACAACTATTTCATCAGTAGAAATGAGTTATCTGCTCCTCTCCTATAAATCACCTGGGTAGACAAATTGAAATAAACAATGATTACACACAGATTCTAAAAATGAACATTTATTTGGTGTGTGAGAGAGAGTAGTTAACAAGGAATCAGTGATAATATCTCTTTTTCCCCAACACTTGGGTCTCAGGGTAGGATATTGTCATGTCGGTCATTCTTCTCCAGGGTATATGGGATTGGCAATGTCTGTGTTGGGAGTGGCTCTTCTTGGATTGTGGTTCGGCTGCTGTTGAGTCCCCGACAAAGGCTCGTGTTATGGAGAAAGTGGAGGTGCAGAGCCTGATCTCACCTGCTATTCAAATATGCAGATTACAGTACATCAATTGCAGAAGCCCCAACCTATAGTTTGGTCTTCTTTTACTAGTCCGTTGCTGTACTTCTTTGTCAAAAATAGGGCCCTCTTCTTCATAGTCCCACGTCCCTCAGTTTGCTGCGTAAGTGTGGACTTACTCC
>VMDR010021463.1:0-16828 GCA_007922815.1 Macrotus californicus | reverse complement strand
TTGCTCTGTGCTTACCATGAGGCTTACATATAACATCTCAAAGATAGAAGTCTACTTGAAGCTGATAACCACTTGACTTCATTCACATACAAAATCTCTTCCCTTTACTCTCCCAGCACATTTTTTTTATTTTTATGTCACAATTTACATCTTTTTATATTGTGTATCCATTAACAAATTATCGTGCTATTTTAATACTTCTCTCCTTTAACCTTTATTCTAGAGTTAAGTGGTTGGTATACCTCATTACAGCATTGTAGTATTCTGTATTTGACTATAAACTTATCTTCATCAGTGCATTTTATATTTGCAGATGTATTCATGTTATTAATTAGGAAAGAAAGGAAATGAGAGACAAGTCCAAACTGGGAGAAAATATTTGCAGGTGTATAGCTAACAATGAACTAGTGTTTGGAATTCACAAACAACTCCTATAAAGTCCACAGAAAGATAAAGGCCCTTAGGAGGATGGACAAAGGACTTGAGGCATCGGACAGAAAAGAAGGTGGTGCCCATGGGCAGAGTGTGCAGCAGATTAAATTAAATCCAACAAACCAGCTATGGACTCACAAGCCCCCCAGCTCCCTCACGGTGGGATGTGCCCACCTGCCATGAGCTGCAGGAGCAAGAGCTTACACTTTCTCTCACTAAGCAGTTTTCTAAACTCTGCCCCTTACACACACTGCAAACAGATGGAGACCAACACCCCTGTCAGGTCCCCCAGAGCTGATCATTTCCACCTTTCCTATGGGGTGATGAGGGTCTGATGAGATGCTGCATGGGATTCTTTGACAACTGAATCCCCATATTTGCACACAAGAGCCCACAGCAGCATTAGTCACAACAGCCAAAAAGAGGAAGCGACCCGCATAGCCATGGAGAATGAATGAACACAATGTGGTCCATCACATGATGAAATAATATTTGGTCTTAAAAAGGAAGGAAATTCTGACATACACTACAGCATGGATAAACCTTGAGAACATTATCCTGAATAAAATAAGCTCAACAAACACCAAGGAGCAAATATTGTATGATTCCACTTAAAATAATGAGGTCCCTAGAGTTGTCAAATTCCTAGAGACAGAGGTGGAAGAGTGGGTGTCAGGAGCTGGGAGAGGTAGGAGTTATGTTTAATGGGGAAAGAGTCTCAGATGGTGAAGTTCTGGAGATGGCTCTGGTGGTGAAGTTTATACAACAATGTGAATGTGTGGACAAAAAAGGGACCACATACAAAACCTGAAAGATCAGGGGAGACCCACATGGTGGACCTTACAAACTCAGAGACCACACAGGGTGACCTGAACATAAAAATTTCTAACTAAAAGTGGGTCATGGCACGTAGTCATGTCCTAGGCCTATAGCTTCCTTGACAAAGGTCAATCTTTACCTTAAGTGACCCTGTCGCGGTCCCGGTCCAGCAGGACCGTGTGTTGTTGTGGAATGCTTGTCCTATATCCCCGGACAAGTGACGAACAAATTCACATGGACTAAAGAAATCCGGTGGAGAAAAGGGACGGGTGGCTGATCTCTCAAAGAGAGAAAAGGCCCCCACTCCTGACTCGACAGGCTTTTATTGAAACTCCAGGTCCATTACATTCAGGGTAGTCCTCATTTACTACTCATAGGTTTGTTTTAGGTGGTTAACTATTACAGATAACAAAGAAAAAAAGGTTGCTGATCACTTCCAAGATAGGATACAAAGTGGAGAGGAGGATTAGCTAGTTACACGTATACTTTGGGAGTCTGGCCCAAGTCAAAGTAAACTTCTGCTGTCTCCATCCCAGGTGAAGGAATTTTTGCAAGAGCAAGTTTCAAAGCGGCCTAGGTACAGTTCAGGCCTGATTACCCACGGGAAACCTATCCACTAATACACTTTGCACACCGCACGCTATCCGGACTGCGTTCAGACCAGAGCTGAGTCACAGAATGTATTACTTATGAACAGGTTCCCCACATGACCCTGTCTATTGTCATTTTGTACCTCACACAGCACACCTTTGTAATGTCCAAGGAATCTTTTCCAAGCACTGGCAGCAGAGCCAAGCCCATCTTGTCACTGTGTTGCCCACACACCGTCTCTCTGTGCCACAAGCATTAGCTGTCCTGTGCCCATCAATGTCAAAGAAATATGTGTCTCTCCATTTCACTTTTCATTCAATCCCAAAGATCCCCCTTACTAGGCTTTCTCCCATCTCCCTAATCTGCCATCAATGGATTTCACATAACCCTCCTTATATCTTCTCCTTTGATTCTAATCTATAAAATAAACTTCAAAACTGCCACTTTCCAGAACATTTTTTTAGTCCATTGAGAGTTTGCTTCCAGGCAATTGTCATCACTTCGGCTCAAATAAACTCATAAAAATTCTGTACAGGTTTGGAAGTTTCTTACTTCAACAATGTCCTATGAGGCTGGAACCTACACTTAAAAGTGGTTAAAAATTATAATTTTTATGTCATGTATAATTTAACAGTTTTAAAACTGATCTTCCATATTTCATCAATTGCTAGAACTTCCTCCCCCTGCATCCAGCATGGGACCACTCACCTTGTCCCCATCTCAGCTGAGCCACACTGAGGCCTTCTGAAGGCACCCTTACCTGGGGATAGAGAGAGCTAAGACCCTGCCTGCTTCACTCTTGGACTCCATCTGGGGACTCTGCTGCTCCAAACCCCCCACAACAGCCCTCAAATCCCCCCCACCCTCCAAATGCCAGTCTCCCCCCAATGCCCATGCCCTCCCACTTGATTGCCCCTCCCACCCCCAAACTCCCATCACTGTACCCCAACACATGCCCCTTCCCAAATTCCCCCTTACAAACTAAATGGCCATGCTGGACCGGAACATTGCACCACTGCCCCTAACTGCTAACTACTATTCCAAATGTTCCCTCCCACCCCACAGGAGCATCCCCTCACAATGGCACTTTCGGGGACACTCTCCCAACCAGGCATCACTGAGCACAACAGACACATCGTAGCCAGCCTCCAGACCCCTGGCCACACCCACCCGCTGCTTCTCTAGGACCCAACCTTGGCCTCACTCCCAATCAGTGTCCCTCTTCCCAGGAAGTCTGCACAGGACACCCAGAGATCTGCTCAGCCATGTGCCCTCCCCAGCCTGGGGCAGCGTGAGTCTGGATTGGGGAGGCAAGGCTAGCCTAGGTGAGAGCACAGGATAGAGACAGCTTGGATGGTGGGGTATCAGCTGGCAGCCTGAGCCCAGAATGAACTGAGCACCTCCCACCCTGCCCTCAAGTGGACACAAGCTGGGATCTGGAACAGCTCAATTACGATACAGCATGGCTGTGAGCCTAGGTAAGGCAGCACCCACATTATAGCTCTGTGTCTGGAATACACAGTCTTCCCTGAAAACTGAAACTGCTCTTGGGCACAAGGGCGGGGCGCGGTGGGGGGTGGGGGGTGGGGGGGTGTGCTGCCTCGTGCCTGCCCCTGATACCTGCTTAGTCAATTTCTATGCAAATAAGGACTCCAAATACCCACAGTTTGATTGGTCCAAAAAGCATTATCCTGATTGGTTAGAATGGAGCCACTCTGATTGGTCAGTGAAGATGCAAATAAGGATATAGTTGTGCTGCCCCAATTGGACAGGGAGAGTTTCAGTCTCTGTCCAAATATTGGTCAAATTTCAATCCTCCGAGCTCTTATATAAGGGTCAATTCAGCCAACAGAAGCACAGTGCAGGAGGTTTGGCAGCTCAGTCTGTGGCTTTCCCTGAAATTCACCCTGTGTGAAGGACCTCTGTAGACAATGGCTGCTAGACTCTGATTATGAATTGGAGCCCAACCATGAAGACTCCTTTTTGGCAGGTATATTCTTCGCATTAATGTAAGGAAGGAAGAGAAAAAAATAGCAAGGCTTCTGGTTGACACAAACAAGCTTATTCTAAAATTTATATGGAAAGGTGAAGGCCTTGGAACAGCTAGACCATCTTGAAAAAGAAGAAAGTGGACGTATCACCCCACCTGATGTTATGGCTGCTCTATACTTACAGAGATCAAGACACTGTGGTATTGCAGAGGGACACACAGACAAATGGCAGGTGACAGAGAAGCCACAAACCAGGCCCACACAGACATGCTCACCTGATCTTTGACAGGCGTGCAAAAGCACTTCGGTAGAAGAAAGAGCCTTTTCAACAAATGGTGCTGGAGCAACTGGACATCCACAGGGGGAAAAAATGAACCTCAACCTAAGCTCCACATCTTATATAAAAATTGAGTCAAATCATGGACTTAAAAATACAATATAAACTATGAAACTTTTAGAAAAAATGTAGGAGAAAAATTTTCAAAACCTCGAGCTAGACAAAAAGTGCTTGGACTTAACACCTAAAGCATTTTCCATAAAAGGAAACATTAATAATTTGGACCTCATAAAAATTTTAAACTTCTCTGCAAAAGCCCTCATGACAAGCATGACAATGTTACCATAGACAGTCAGGGAATGCGGGGGAGTCCCCTCCATTTCCCAAGGTGGCACAAGGGGAGGTTCTTACACTGAGCACACCAAAGGTTAGCAAGATAATTAGGTAGAAAAAAAGCCCTTCTTCCCTATCCCTATAAGAACCATGGTCTTGCCCTGGCCTGTGGGAAATTCAAGGAAAGGGAATCAGAGAATGTAGAAAGTGCAGGAAAAAAAGAAAAAATTCCGAAGAACAAGTGCTGGTGAGGATGTGGACAAAGGGAAACCCTTTTGTAACTGTTGGTGGGAATGCAGACTGGTGCAGCCACTGTGGAAAACAGTATGGAAATACTTCAGAAATTAAAAATGGAGCTGCCTTTTGACTCAGCAATCCCACTTGTGGGACTATATATGAAGGAACCCGAAACATTAATTCAAAAGAACATAAACATCCCTATGTTCATTGCAGCGTTATTTACAATCACCAAGATATGGAAGCAGCCCAAGTGTCCCTCAGTAGATGAGTGGATAAAACAACTATGGGACATTTATATAACGGAATATTACTTGGCTGTAAAAAAGAAGAAAATTTTACCTTTTGCAGCAGCATGGATGGACCTGGAGAACATTATGCTAAGTGAAATAAACCAGTTAGAGAAAGACAAATACCATATAATTTCACTCACATGTGGAATCTAATGAACAAACTGAACTAACATACAAAATAGGGACAAACTCAAAGATGGAGAGGAGAATGACAGCTATGAGGGGAGAGGGAGGGGACCATGCAAAATGGAAAAAGGACTCATGGACATGGACAACAGTTTGGTGATTGTGGGAGGTAGAAGAGGGTATAAAGGGACTAAATGGTAATGGGAAAATACAATAAAATAATAGTCCTTATATTAAAAAAAGAAAAAATTCATTTTTCCTACCAACCCTAAAGTAATCGAGCAGAATCAACCTCATTTTAAAACAAACTGAATCTACAGACTTTCAGTAGGTCAGGTGCTCAGACCACAGATAGGGACGGGGGCTCCTCCAGGGCCACCCCCTCTCCTTCAAGCATAGCCCCCACTCGTCCAAGGCGTTGGAAATGTGGACACCAAGTCTCCACATGGAAATTAGAAAGACTGCAGTACCAAATGCTGGTAAGGATGTGCTGTGCTGTTGGCGGGAGAGACCCTGTGTTCTCTCCTCACGCCGGTCGCTCCCTCCTACCTGTGTTCGCAGGTCCACCCCGGGTGTGGACCTGAGCTCAAGGAAAGTCCACGCCCCCAAAGGCCTCTTCCCAAGGTGGACACACACAGAGACCACAGATGAGAACAGCTGTTTGCTCAAAGCTTGCTGCAGCGAGGGAGCCGGCCACTGGAGGCCAGAGAGGCCAGTGGAGACGGGGCTCCAGGCTGCCCTGAGGGGCTGTGGGTGGGACGCTGGGGGCTGACTGGACAGGGCGTCCTGGAGGGTCCCTGAGATGGCAAGCAGCCTGACATCCTACAAGGGTGACTCAGAACATTCCCGTGCTGAGCACCACTTTCCTCCGAAAGCCCAAACTGCCAACATCCGGGCCGCTGGAGAGAAAGAGCCAACTGTGGTCTATCCTTTGACAGCATCCTTCGGCCCTAAAGGACCGCAGCGGGGACACTCTGCTCCAGGGAGGCCCAACACTGTGCTGGGAAGGCAGCCGCCAAGGGCGCAGCCCTGGGACTGCACCCTACCAAGCTTCAGAGCAGGGCTAGTGCGCCTGGTGGTGAGTTGGGCACAGTGACGGATTGGAAGGGGGCAGGGGAGAGCTGACTCGGCTGAGAGGGAATGTTCCAGATCTTCCGGGGGTCTGGGTTACGCAGTTGCATGCATTTCTCAGAATCCGTCAAACAGCAAGATTTCTGCACTTCATTGTATGGGAATTTTACTTCCAAGAGGATAAAAGGAATCAAATGATGCTGACAGGGGCATGTGAGGAGGCCCATGTCTCCACCGGCTTGGTTGGAAATGCATCAAAAACCAAGAAGGGCCAAGGAGGGCTGCAGGATGGGGGCAATGATGCCGGAAGGAGCCCGCACAACAGCAGCAGCTCCGCGTGAATTGGGCATCGTCCACGGGGTGTTCACTGCAGAACTCTCCCTTTCTCCGTGTTACGTTTGCAGAACAAAATGCTAAAGAAAGCTGGACTGAGCGAGCACCACAGGGAGGGCTCCCAGAGCAGGCCCTGTAGTCCACGCCTGGTGCTCCCTGCCCCCGCCCCGCCCCGCCCCGCCCCACCTCCACTCAGCTCTCCATACCAGCCTTTGAAAATGGGGTCTCCACCACGCCCAGTTTCAGCCTTTCCACTTCATAATTTTTCTCAATCCTATTTATAAACACTCCTTGCACCAATGCCAAGTGAAGAACGCCACAGACGTGGCCAAATGCCACCTGCTAGCATCCAGCCTCCCGCCCTCACCTTCAGATGACCAAGTTACCTCAAATATGAGCCCAGTCCAGAGGAAACCACCCCACACGACCTAGCTGGAGGGCTTATATCAAAGCATGACAGAGCTAAAAAGAGGGAAGAGAACAAAGGAAACCCACCCAACGTCGGTGGCAGCCCAGCTGAGTCGCGCAGAGCGATATCCACGTACTGGGCATCATCAAAAGCATCCCTGCTGAGGACAGAGGGGAAAGGGCTCATATGTGGGGAAAACTACATGAAACAGTGAGCTATCACACACAGTATGATCTGGATTACGCGGAGAACAATGCACACACCTGGAAGAAAATGGGATAAACTATGTCTTTTTAAATGAGCAAGCACTTCTGAAAGATCAAGGGCTGGGAAGCGGAGTGTGGAGAGAACGCAGCAGGCAGGATGAGAGGTCCTAGGAAAGCTCCATGTGGGAGAGTGAGAGCCCCAGCCTCCTCCCTGCAGCCCCTGGGCCCCTTTCTCACACCTGTCATAGATCTCAAAACGTTTGGTTTTGTTGCTCCTCCAGCTTATTTTTGTTTTACTTTTTCTATTATTTTCCTTTTATTTTCTTTCGTTGACTGTATTATTTTGTTAACTCCTTACGTTGGAGGCAAAGCTAACTTTCAGTCTTATAAATCATATGACTGAAGCTACAGTTACATCCACAAACTTTTTTTGTATTTTCATTGCCATTACACCTCTAAGTAGCTTGTAATTTGGTATGGTTTTTTGTTTGTTTTTGACCCATGAGGTATTTAAAAGCAAGTCTCTTCACTCTCAAGTGTATGAAAAAAATTTTTTTTTGTTCACATTATGTCTTTATTCTACAAGAATAAACCTTTTTGTTTTTGGTGGTCATGACTGGGCATCAAACACAGCGTGCCCTTTGCTGAAGAAGTGTCCTCAGTGTCACTTCTAATTCCCCATGTACATGGGGTCTGTCTGGGAAAAGTTCAGCCACTGTAAATGCAACAAAACATTTGTGCGCCGTCCCTGTAACCTGGCAGTAAAGGAGAGTGGACTGAATGCACACGTGTGAACAATGACGACTTCGCTGCACTGGTCAGTGGAGGCAGTAGATACTGTTGAGTGAGCATGTGTACTGCGTGGCCATCGCATTCAAAATCATTGAGCAAGTAGAGCAACAAATCTGCACCGAATTTTGCATTAAGCTCGAACTTTCCTCCACAGAAACTATTCAGATGATTCAAAGGGCCACAGCTATGGGCAACTGGTGATTGGCAGCTTCATCATGATGTGGCCACTCATGCGCCATGTCTCATGCAGAGTTTCTTGGCAAAACCTCAAATCATTAGATTCCACATGTGAGTGAAATCATCCAGGTGACTAACCCCTCCTACAGCCCAGATTTGGTGCCCTGCTACTTCTGGCTTTTCCCAAAACTAAAATCACCTTTGAAAGAGACTTCAGACCATTGATGAGACTCAGTAAAATACAAGGGAGGTCCCAAGGTGCCTGCTTTGAAAGGGACTGAGGCATCATTGTCCTATGTACAATGTTTCTTGTATCTTGTATCTTCTTCAATGTCTCTAATTTTCATAGTACATGGCTGGATACCTTCTGGACAGACCTCATATAATTAATTGTTGATCACTATACTTAATTATTAACAATATTAATAATGACTACTATGTATTTGTTATGTGTTGGCTATGTATATTTATTTTGCACTATGCTAAGAATTTTATACGCGTAAGTACACAGAAGACTCAATGATTTTTTAAATATTTTTTTAATTTATTTTTAGAGAGGCGGGAAGAGAGGAAGAAAGAAAGGGAGAGAAACACTGATCCATCGTCTCTCTTATGCGCCCAGACCAGACCAAACCCGCAACCCAGCCACGTGCCCTGACAGAAAGTCAAACCAGAGACCTTTCACTTTGTGGGATGACACCCAGCCCATTGAGTCACACTGGTCAGGGCTCCCAACAACTTTGTTATTTAGGTACTATTACATCGACTTTACAGAGGAGGAAACTGAGGCCTCAAGAGGTTAAGAAAGTCTTCTAAGGTAAAGGGGGACTAAGTGGTGATGGAAGGAAACTAGACTATAAGTGGTGAACACACAATACAATATGCAGATAATGTATTATACAACTGTACACCCGAAACTTAATTAACCAATTCCTTCAATATAAAAGAGAAAAGAAACTCTTCTAAGGTCATCACACAGGTAGCCACTTGGGCAGCCTGGATGCAGTTCTCAATTCACCTGACTTTAGAGCCACACTCAGGTGCAGGAAGAATTTTTAGGTAGCTTTTGTCATTGTGGTCAAATATTATGGTCTCTATGAAACCAATTCTTTGAAATTTATGCCAACTTTAATTTCAATAAATATTGCATGTGTTTAAATAATATTGTTTCCAGTATTAGTTTTAGGCACATGACCCAGTAATTAGACATTTACATAACTTATGAAGTGATCCCCCTGATAAGTCCAGTACCCCTGCCCCCGACACCACAGCCATCACAGCTTTTATTGACTCTATTCCCTGTGCTGTATCCATGTGTTTTTGACAGGAATGTGCTTTCCAATCACTGAATGCAACAACTGATAGCTACTTTACATAAAAAAATTTACATCAAATTTGTTGGTTCTGTTATCCTCTTGACTTTACTGACTTTTGTTGGCTTGATTTGCCAATTAACGATGAGACAGGTATCTGTGAGTTTTTTTCTCTGACACCAAATATGTGGTGTCTTTTCCTATATCACCCAACTCCTCAATTCTCTGACAAGGATGTCCAACAATTCAATTCTGGCACACTTCCTGAGTCGGTGTCAGACCCCACAGGGTCGAGGATTCAGCCCACAAACTGCCCTCAAGTCAACATCAGTCCCAATGAGGTGCCCAGGCTACCAATGTTCTGTCCGACTTGGCTACAAATTCAGAGGTTCCCATGACCCCCTCCTCAGATTCAATCATTTACAAGAGGCTTACAGAACTCAGAAACATTTTACTTATTAAGTCACCAGTTTATTATAAAAGAGTGTAACTCAGGAACAGCCTCAGGAGAGGTGGGGAAGGGCAAGGACCTTCTTACCTGCTCTCTGCGCCCACCATCCTCCCTGCATCTCCACATGTCCACCAACCTATCCATCCCCGGGAGGGTGGTGGGGCTGGACCTTTAACCATCTAATCACATGGTTGGTTTCCCTGGCTTTCCAAAATCACCTCCTTCACATCAGCTCAGGGGTGCCCTTGTTAGGAATAACAAGATGCCTTTATGGCTCTAGTCAGAAAATTCCAAGGCTTTTAGGAGCTCTGTGCCAGGAAAAAGGGCAAAGAGCAAATATGTGTTTCACCGCAAACCACAATAGCAGATAAAAATGTCTCACTCTGCCTCATTTTTCCATAGTGCTGTACATATTTTTTAATTTTATTCTGCAATTACATTTACACTCAATATTGCTTTGTATTAGCTTCAGGTGTCAAGCACAGCAGTTAGAAGTGCTCCCCTGACATTTCCAGCCCCCACCTGGCATCACACAGTTACTGAAATGTTAATGACTATGTTCCCTGTGCTGCACTCAACATCCCCATGACTATATTGTAACTGCCAATTTGTATTTCTTAATCTTTTCCACCCAGCCCCCAATGCCCATCTCCTGTCAATCACGTCTGTCTTCTGTATCTATTGAGTCTGTCTGTTCTGTTTGTTCACCTATTTTGTTTAGGTTCTACATATAAGTGAAATCATATGGTATTTGTCTTTCTCTGTCTTATTTTATTGAGCATAATACCCTCTAGGTCCATCCATGTTGTTGCAAATTGTGATTTTTTTTTTTAATGGCAGTTTTGCTGGGCTGATAAAGTTATCTTTCTCTCAGTACATGGAAGATACTCTTTCCTTCTTTTGATAAACCAAGTTTGTTCAAAGATTTTCCTTCCTACCTACATTTAAAATCATCCCCATCTTTGAGACTCTGCACTTTTAGTAAAATATGAGTAGGGAGAGCTTTTTATTTGTACTGCTGGAGACCTACTGGGCTTCCCAGGTCTAAGAACGACTTCTACCAATTCTGGAGAGCTCAGACACCACTTCAGTGAACACTGTCCCACCCCATGTCCCCGCTTCTGACACCTGCCATCTTAGATCACACTACTTTATAGGCCTTCTCTCTCTGCCCATCTTTTCACCCCGTCCACACTGCCACCTCTCTGTCTTCCTCTGCCATTCTTGGATCATCTCTTCATTGTGGGGTCATTTTTTCAGATCCAACAGTTTACAATTCTTCAAAAAATATATCCATGGATTTTTAAAAATATTTTATTTCTATAAAATCTCAATTCTTTTTCAGTCCCTTGCTTCTAATATTAATTTTATTATTAATATTTTTATTTATTTAAATATATTAAATTATATATTTTTAATGCTATGAGTCTGGTCATTTACATATCTGAAAATTTGTGGATTTGTTTTTCTGCTGAATTTGTTTCTTTGGAGGTTAAGTGCATGTTTCTGGGTTCTTCTGTTTATCAGCAGTGAAAGTTTATTGGTTCCTTAGCACCTTGTCTATGTAAGACCTGAGTTGGAAAGGGTTTCCATAGGAGGTTCACACCCACACTTCCAGGATCCTAGAAACAATACCATCCAGGGCTACTTTTTCTTTTTTTTTTACTATGACCACCACCTATTTTTCAGAACTTTACACTTTTTATAAAACAAAATAAAGTAGATGTGAAAACAAGAAAAGAGCCTTCCAGGCACCTATACCAATTTTCACGGATCAGAGTTCATGAAGTTGGAGGCTTGACCCAACTGGCCCTGGGCAACTGGCCCAGAATCACTGGAGGCCGAGCCCTCTGCCAAGTTTCTGTGAAAGCTGGTATGGTCTGTCTGTGTGGCAGCCTCCTTGTACAAACCACTAAGGTAGGACACAGAGTGCATGCTTGGGTCTGAACCAAATACTGTAAGGCCCCTGTTACCTGGAGTACACTGAAGACAGTCACAGGAATCCCCTGTGCAGAAAAAACCCATAGCCAGCCTCCTCATCCTGTCCTCAGGCTCCTGCCAATGGCCCTGATGGGCCAACACTGCTACCCAGTGCAAAGCCTGGGTGTCTTTAGCACACAGCACGGATTCCAGCTGTGGGAGTGGGCCACAAGGCAAGCCCTCAGTCCCATCTTTGGCTGACAGACAAGTGGCCTCCGCAAAGACATGGTCTGGAACCTCATCTAGGGCCTGCTGGAAGATGGGGCTCAGCTCAGCTCAGCTCAGCAGAGACAGAGGCAGAGGCAGGGCTTGCTCCTGCTGCCACCAGCAGAGGCCTGGGCCTCTGTGGGGAGCATGGTGGTCTGGAAATGCCTGGCACAGCAGCACAGCTGCCACACCTGCATCCACCCACGAGGGGTGGCCTGGCCTACAAGGCTGGCCTCCAGGCTCGTCACCGAGGCAGGAGGGAATGGAACTCCTGAGCCAAGGCCTCAGCATCTTGGCAAAGACCAGCCGCTGGCTAAATTTTCACTGAAAGAAACAGATGCCACCAGGGTGCCAGCAGCACAGCCAGGACAGGCAACTGCTCTGGCCATCAGCACAGGGGTCCCGAGTCCTTTCTTCACAAGTTGTAGGGACTGTGCCCTTCCTACCCAGAAGCTGATATGCCCTGATCTCCTTTGCACCAGGAGGTGGCATCAGGATGGTCCAGCCCAGCCTGATCACCTGCTCTCAGTATTGGGGTACAGCACTGCCTGAGGGGGAGCCTTGGCTTGGAGGGCTGGCTGGGCCCTCCCTCAGCTCCCTCACTTCCCAATGCCCCATTCCCCTCTGGCACCAACCCCCCCACCCCCAACCATTTCCTCCTGGGGCGACTCCAAAACCACCCTTGGCTGCAAGTTCCCCGCAGGATCCTCCCAATCTGTGGGCACCAGGCTATCTCCTCACCCAGGGCCTCAGATCATAACTCAGAGCCCCCAGAGTTCCAGCCTCTGACCTTCTCATCAGCCCAGCCAACCAAAATATTTTATCTGCTGTGCTTGGCTGTTGGAGGGAGACGTTCTTGACATATCTACTCTGTCCAAAACCAAGTCCCAGTGCCTTCCACCAAAATGAAACCAGAAATCCACACAAGCCTCTCATGGGTCAAACTTTAATTTTCACTCTGGAGCATGAGTCGGTCACCCGCAGCTATGTTCACACTGCAGTGGGAAAATGGACTTCAGTGGTTTAAAGGGGAAACAAGGGTCCTCTTACCAGAAAGGCATGGCCACGTCAGAAAACAGTGGCAATCTATCAAGCGGAAGCTCCTCTTTGCACGCAGGCTCTGGGAGGAGGGGAGCCTGCCCAGGCCACCCACTTAGCAGAGGTGCACTTGAAGAACCTTTTGTGGGGCTTGTGGACAGCACGTGCCACCATCCGCAGATACCACCACGGCACCCGCCACACAATTCCTGCCCTGATACAAGCCCTAAGCCCACATGGAAGGCAATTCCCAGAGCCATCGGTCCCTTGCCATCCCAAGGCTGCAGTGCCTCGGTGCCAGGCCCGCCCTGCAGCAGACTGAGTGGTGTGGGTGACAGGAGAAGGGCCACAAGGCAAGCCCTCAGTCCCATCTTTGGCTGACAGACAAGTGGCCTCCGCAAAGACATGGTCTGGAACCTCATCTAGGGCCTACTGGAAGATGGGGCTCAGCTCAGCAGAGGCAGAGGCAGAGGCAGGGCTTGCTCCTGCTGCCACCAGCTCAGAGCCACCAGCAGCGGCCTGGGCCTCTGTGGGGAGCATGGTGGTCTGGAAATGCCTGGCACAGCAGCTCAGCTGCCACACCTGCAGCCCAGGAGCCCCACTTATGCTCAGAGACCTTCCCAGGGGGTGAGCCCTTCCTGGGCCTGCCTGCAGGGGTGCAAAGGGACAGAGGCACTCTGTGGGAGCACAGGGACATCTGGGCTACTTAGTGGCTGTGGGCCACCAGTCTGGCACAGAGGCAGTCAGGGCCACCTGGCCACCCCCTGCAGTTCTGACGTGGAGAGGGCCCTTGACCTTGTCCAAGTGCAGCAGGGCCAGCCCCACATCCCCCTGGCCTGCCCTGTACTTGCCAGCAGCCTGTCCAGACTCAGTGAGCACCACAGTGCCTAGGGCGATACCGCATGAGGGGAGAGGGCCCAAGAGCTGCACCGGGAAGAGGCGCTTGCGGACAATGCCCATGTGGTGGGTGCGGGCTGTCAGCTCCTGGCCAACATAGCAGCCTTTGGTGAAGCTGACGCCATTCATGAAGGCCAGGTTGGACTCCAAGGGCAGGGCCACTCCTGGGGGCAGGTCATGGACCCCCTCCGGAACACCTGTGGGAGTGGGAGGGGAGACATTCAGTAAGGGCTGAGGTACCTTCCAGAGCCAGGGCTCAGCCGAGAGACCGGGCAACCCCCACCCCACTTCTATAGCACCTCATTTTCTGCCTGCCACCCTCCTTCCCTGTGCCCTGGTGGGCAGCTGTCTGGACCTTAATCCTAGTCACTAGAGGTGAGGACTCCTTGCCTGACCACAACCACACTCTCCACTGGCTCCTCCCACTTCCAACTTCACCCCTGCCATCCCTAATTGGTCCCTGCTGGGACCCCCCCAACTCCTACACCCCCATACCTTGCTGATACCGGTGCCGATGATAATCCCAGACATCCCCCAGCCGGGCCCTTGGCAGCAGGGCAGGGCCCTTATCCTGGGCAAGGAGTCGCCAGCCCATGCGGGAAGTGCGGGGGTCACGGGTGAGGATGGCAGTGCCCTGGGGCTCGGGCAGTGGCACAGTCCCACTGACCTCCACCTCAGGGGTGCAGGGCAGCACCGCCCAAATGCGCAACTCAGGGTGTGGCTCCACTGCAACCTTCCGCCGAATCTTGTGCAGCACCAGGTGCTCCTGGAGCGCACCCAGCACTGAACTGTCACACTCCAGGAGGAAAGTGGGCGCTTGGTCAGCCTGTTCCGGGAGCCTACAGGAAGGGACAGTGGCATGTGGTGGGGTGGGGGTCCGCTGGACATCACAGTGCGGGCTGAGCATGCAGAGCCAGGCCACAGCTCCCCCAATCCTCCCATTCCACTGTGCACTGCGGGGCACACTGGGGTCCCCACAGCCTCTGCAGGGCCCCTCTGCACCCTTCTCACCCGGACCATGGGCCTAGAGACCCCAGTGGTGTCTGGTGCTCAAGGTAAGGCAGAAAGTTGCAAAAAAAAACCACCCTGAGGACAGGAGCTGCCTCCTCCAGCCGCAGAAGCCTTGAGAAGCCAAGGTCCTAAGGCTGGGATCACAAGCAGATTCTAGAGGGGAGGGGTGCTCTGGAGTGATGAGGTCATGCCCATGCCCCCACCTGCCCAAGTCAAGCCCAAGAACTGCCTCAATCCCCACTCCAGGCAGCCCACATGCATACGAATGCCCCGAGCAGTCTGGCGTGCTGACCACGTGCAGCAGTGTAGCAGGTGTAGCGCAGGCTCCTTCAGACAGATAAGCACGGAGGTGAAGCTAGAGCTGCGTTAGACTGGGGGTGGGGGGTGGGGGTTACACAGATGCCCAAGCACAGCTGGGGTCTGGGTTGCATATGTGGATTGAACAAGGTCCCACAGTGGTGGCAGCTGAGGCAGGGAAGTAAGTGAGACCTGCTGGGAGCAGGGACAAGAAAGAAAGGCCATCACCTGATGGCCAACACCCTTCCCCAGAGTTCATCAACTGGTGTGCCAGGTCTCAGTGGGCTCGCCCCACATACATGCCCTGTTGTGTCCACACACTCGCTTCCCATAACCAGTGGCCGTGGGCCCACTAAGGATGGAGTAACAGTGTAGGGAGGGTGGGGAAGGGCTGGCCTCTCACCTTCTAAATGTCCTCACAGAACATCAAAAACAAGAGCAGCCAGAAGAAATAGAGGAGTTCAGAGGAGCTGATGCAAATAAGCACAGGAAAAGCTCAGCATCATTCCTCACAATGCAAACACAAATCAAAAGCAGCAGGGACACCACTGGAAGGTTACAGACTGGTTCAGGGACAGATCACTGACACCAGCTGGGTGGAGCTGAAGGACTCCATGGGCAGTGACCACTCGCACAACATTCCTGAAATGCCACAATCAGAGAGGAAGGAAGAACAGGCAAGGGGCTGAGGGGCTAAGGGGATGGCAAGGGAAAGGGGGCCTGCAGAGGACAGAAGGCAGCCTGGGTTGATGTTGGAGCTCTGTCTTGAGGTCACATGGGTACACATTTGTGGTCAAATCACAGAGACCTGCACTCGTACATGCTCAACCATGTGAAACCTGAGGAAACTGATCTCTCCCTGGGTGGCCCATGTCCATCCCTTGGACACAGCAGGCAAGATGTTGCCATGCCATTCGGGGAACTGGGTTCAGGGCATGGGACCTCCCTGTACATATTTTTTTTCACCTTGTGTGAATCTATAATTATGTCAAAATAAAAAGTTTTGGGTTTTTTTTTAAAGGATGCCCTGGCTGGTGTGGCTCAGTGGATTAAATGCCAGCCTGCAAACCAAAGGGATGCCGGTTCTATTCCCAGTCAGGGCACATGCCTGGGTTGCAGACCAGGTCCCCATTTGGGGCTGTGCAAAAAACAACCAATCAATGTCTCTCTCACACATCGATGTTTCTCTCCCTCTCTTTCTCTCTCCCTTCCCTTCTCTAAAAATAAGTAATAAAATCTTTTTAAAAGGAAGGAAGGAAACAAACAACCTGATTAAAATAATGGGCCAAGTCCTGGCTGGTGTGGCTCAGTGGACTGAATGCTGACCTGCAAACCAAAAGGTCACTGGAGTCAGGGCGCATGCCTGGGTTGCGGGCCAGGTCCCCAGTGTGAGAGGCAACCACACATTGATGTTTCTCTCCCTCTCTCTCTCCCTCCCCCTCTCTCTAAAAACAAATACATACCATCTTTTAATTTTTTTTTTAATGGGCCAAAGACCTTAATAGACACCTCAGCAAAGACATACACAGAATGCAAATGAGCCATGA
>VMDR010021462.1:0-11336 GCA_007922815.1 Macrotus californicus | reverse complement strand
CCTATAACAGTGTTTATCTGATCCATCTTGGAAAACTTCTGTTTCTGTATCCTTCCTCATTTATACAACAATTGAATAAGAAATATGTTAACATTCATTTCATGATTGATTATAACTACAAAGGAGGGGAAACAGCTATTAACTTTATAGTATTTACTAAAATCCTATTTTAAAACTGTAATACAACATAAAATATGTGATCTGTGAACATCCAGATATTTTATTTTTAAAAAAATCTTTTTATCTTCACCCAAGGAAATGCTTATTGATTTTAGAGAGAGGGGAAGGGAGGAAGAAAGAGATAGAGAGAAAAACAGATGTGAAAAACATTGATTGGTTGCCTCTCATATGCATCCCTGTTGAGGATCTAACCCCCAACCTAGGCATGTACCCTGGCTGGGAATTGAACCTATGACCTTTCAGTTTACAGGATGATGCTCCAACCAACTGAGTCACACTAGCCAGGGCCATCCATGTATTTTTTTTTCCTTTTTTAAAAATATATTTTATTAATTATGCTATTACAGTTGTCCCATCTCCCCCCCTTTATTCCCCTGTGCCCCCTCTCCCACCCACATTTCCCCTCTTTAGTTCATGTCCATGGGTCATATACTTAAGTCTTTTGGCTTCTACATTTCCTATACTATTCTTAACCTCCCCCTGTCTATCTTCTACCTACCATTTATGCTTCTTATTCCCTGTACCTTTTCCCCTCTCTCCCTACCCACTCCCCTGCTGATAACCCTCCATGTGATCTCCATTTCTGTGATTCTGTTCCTTTTCTAGTCGTTTGCTTAGTTTGTTTTTGTTTTTGTTTTTGGTTCAGTTGTTAATAGCTGTGAGTTTGTTGTCATTTTACTGTTCCTATTTTTGATCTTCTCTTTCTTAGATAAGTCCCTTTAACATTTCATATAATAAGGGCTGGGTGATGATGAACTCCTTGAACTTGACCTTATCTGGGATGCATTTTATCTGCCCTTCCATTCTAAATGATAGCTTTGCTGGATAGAGTAATCTTGGATGTAGGTCCTTGCCTTTCATGACTTGGAATACTTCTTTCCAGCCCCTTCTTGCCTGCAAGATTTCTTTTGAGAAATCAGCCAACAGTCTTATAAGCACTTCTTTGTAAGTAACTGTCTCCTTTTCTCTTGCTGCTTTTAAGATTCTCTCCTTATTTTTCATCTTGGGTAATGTAATTATGATGTGCCTTGGTGTGTTCCTCCTTGGGTCCAACTTCTTTGGGACTCTCTGAGCTTCCTGGACTTCCGGGAAGTCTATTACCTTTGCCAGATTAGGGAAGTTCTCCTTCATTATTTTTTGAAGTAAGTTTTCAATTTCTTGCTCTTTCTCTTCTCCTTCTGGTACCCCTATGATTTGGATGTTGGAACATTTAAAGACATCCTGGAGGTTCGTAAGCCTCTCTTCATTTTTTTGAACTCTTGTTTCTTCATTCTATTTTGGTTGAATGTTTCTTTCTTCCTTTGGGTCCACATCGTTGATTTGAGTCCCGGTTTCCTTCCCATCACTGTTGGTTCCCTGTACATTTTCCTTTATTTCCTTTAGCATAGCCTTCATTTGTTCATCTAATTTGAGACCATATTCAACCAAGTCTGTGAGCATCCTGATTACCAGTGTTTTGAACTGTGCATCTGATAGGTTGGCCAACTCTTCATCGCTTAGTTGGATTTTTTTCTGGAGCTTTGATCTCTTCTTTCATTTGGGCCATTTTCTTTTTTTTTGTCTTGGAGCACCGCCTGTTTTGTAGTAAGGGGTGGAGGCTTAGGTGTTCACCAGAGAGGGGCTACTGACAGTCACTTTGTTGTGATGCTGTATGTGGGGGAGGGGGCCGAGAGGGGGCAGTGCCGCTTGCTCTGCTCTCTGCCGGTTTTCAGTCACTTCCCCGACTCCCCACAATCAAATTGGGCCCGTCTGGTGCTGATTCCCACGTGGGCAAGCTTGTGTACATTCTAGGACCCTGTAGGTCTCTCCAAGGAGCTCTCCTATGTGGCTGGGAGTTTCTCCTGCTGCTGCTGCCGCAACCCCCACAGGTGTTTTCAATCAGAGGTTTGAGGCTTTATTTCCTGCACTGGAACTCTGGGTTGTGTGGTCTGTCTCGCTCCCCAGTTGTTCCTCCCGGTTTATCTGCACACTAATGTGGGACTGCCCAGTCTGCAATCTGCCACCTCGCCCGGTCCGCCAGCTGCCACCTTGCCTGACCTGGTCCACCAGCCACTGCCTTGCTGTGAGTCCTCTCCACCCGGCTAAGAGTCTCTGCCCCTCCTACCAGTCTGGGTGAGTGTTTCTTCTTTAACTCCTTGGTTGTTGGACTTCCATACAGTTTGATTTTCTGGCAGTTCTAGTTGTCTTTTGTTTTTCAATTTGTTGTTGTCCTTCTTTTCATTGTGCAAAGAGGCACAGTGTGTCTACCTATGCCTCCATCTTGGCCGGAAGCCTGGTTCTGAATACTTGTTTCATTTGCTCATATAATTGGGTTGGTGGCATAATTACATGATTCTGTAACAAGTAAAGTATTTGGTATGCTCTGGGGGAGACTTGTTTTAAAAACAATTGCCCTGGATATATATTACTTTTAACTGACAATTTCATTCCATTTTTACGGTAATGTTAGAAAAGGATTATTTTTTCCCCTTGAATTGCAGCACATACAGTATACTCCCTAGCAGGTGTGAAAGTTTTACCAGTAAAGCCCTGCAAGTAAGAAAGTGGATCCAGTGGGCTCATCTTTGGGACTGTCTTCAATGTGGGATCATTAGGTCAAAGAGAGCAAACATTTTCCAGACTGGTTTACCAGAGGATTAAACTACCTTTCAGTACCACAAAAAATATATATATTCCCATACATTGTCTCAGCACTGTGCCATCATTAACTTTTATTAATGTACTTAGTAGAGTTTTATTATTTCATATAACTTTAATCTAATAAGATTATTTTGTAATTTTGTTAGCAAAGATTTCTATTTCCCCATCATTTAAAATTGTCTGCATTTCCAAACATATAATCTTTCTGTAATCTTGACCAGACACCATTGGAATTTAGGTACTTACACTTCCATTGAATCTTTATAAATTTTTGGTAAATTTTTAACACCTGTATAGCAAGTTGTGATTCTTTTCTTAAACATACTCTTAAAATTTATGTATAATAAAATTTTCTTTTGTTTTGATGTACAGTTTTGTGAGACTTAACAAATACACTATTTTCACTCAAAATCAGGATACAGAACACTTTTTTTATTCTCCCAAATTTCTTTAAGCTGCCCCTTTATATTCCCACATGCCTTCACCCCAGTTCTTAATCTGTGATAACCACTCTTTGCTTCCTAACTCTATAGTTTTGCCTTTTCCAGAATGCCATCTAAATGGAAAGGGAATACCATGGTATGTAACCTTTTGAGCCTGGCTTTTTTCAGTTAGTATGATGCATTTGAAATTTATACATATTGTTCATCAGTAGCTTATTTTGTTGTTGTTGCTGAGTAGAATTCCATTGTATGGATGTACCTAAGTTTGTTTATTCACTCACCCCTGAAGGATATTTTGTTTGTAGAAAATGTATCCTATAAATATTTGCATACTGATTTTTGTGTGAACATTACTTTTTGTCTTTTGGCTATATACCTAGGAGTGGAATTACTTGGTCCTGAAGTAAGTGTATATTTAACTTATAAGAAAGTACCAAACTGTTTTCCAAAATGATTGTGCCACTTTGCATTACTACTGGCCATGAATGAGTTCCAGTTGTTCTAAAATCCAATTCTTTTGCCTTCCATTTTATTATATGCATTTAAAATATATTTTATTAATTAATTATTTATTTAGTTTTAGAGAGAGGGGAAGGGAGAAAGGGAGAGAAACATCAATGTGAGGGAGAAACATCCATTGGTTGCCTCTAAGTGCCCTGACCGGGTACCGAACCCACAACCCAGGCATGTGTCCTGACCAGGAATCAAGTTGGTGACTTTTGTTTTGTGGGACAATGCTCAACCAACAAAGCCACACCAGTCAGGGATAAAAGGCATTTTAAACACCTGTCTGTCATGACAGCTGTTGTTCTTTGTTAAAAGATTTTATTTATTTATTTTTAGAAAGGGGGGAGAAGGAAAAGGAGAGGGAGAGATACATCAGTGTGAGAGAGAAATATTGCTCTGTTGAGAGGCAACCAGGGACCTGGCCCATAAGCCAGGCATGTGCCTTGACTGGGAATCAAACCAGTGGACCTTTTGGTTCACAGGCCCATGCCCAACCCACTGAGCCATGCCAGCCTTGGTGATAGTTGTTTTTAAAATATCCATAAATGAATGTGCTCTCTGCCACTAAAATATGTTTTTTTCTCTAGTGATATCACACATCTTTTAGCTCTGGCTGGTGTAGCTCAGTGGATTGAGTGTGGGCTGAAAACCAAAGGGTTGCTGGTTCGATTCCCAGTCAGGGCACATGCCTGGGTTTTGGGCCAGGTCCCCAGTGGGGGCGCGTGTGAAAGGCAGCCATGCATTGATGTTTCTCTTCCTCTCTTTCTCCTTCCCTTCCTCTCTCTCTAAAAATAAAAATAAATAAAATCTTAAAAAAATAAATGTTTTAAAATTTTTACCTCTATGAAATGTATTCCATACACAGCATACAGGATGATGCTGAGCTATTTCTTTTCCGTACTGATATCCGCTTGCCTACCGATATGAAGGGGATTGCTCTACCTTTGCCCATTTCTCAAATGCTGGCATTCTTTGGCTTTCTTCTCAATCTGCTCTCTTCCTGTTACTCTCAATCTATCTTTCCATTGTCTTACACCTTCTTACTCAGACCCCTTCCAACCCTTCTGTGTGCTAGCCCAAGATGATCTTTCAACACACATATCTGAGCTAATGAAGTCCCAAAGACTCCAGTTCTTGCCCTTACCTGATTAGTGTCAGAATTCAAAAGCCAAACTGCTGGACTTTGAATTCTGACCCTCCCACTTACTGCTTTGACCTTAAACAAGTAACATAACCTTTCCACACACCATTGTGTTCAGTTAGACAATAAAAGAAAATGAAAAGATTAGCATCACTGTGTGAGGAAGTTCGGCTCCTTAGCTTTTTAAAAAATAGAAGATAAGAATCTTGTTATGTTTTATTTTACCTAGACATCAAGTTTCTGGTTCACTTATACTCTGGAGTCAGGCCTGGATATGAATCTCTGTTTTACCACTTATTAGCTATGTTCTCTTTGTCAAGTAACTCAACTGTTCCATCTGTACAGTGGGAATAGTAGTTATCTGCCTCATAGGGATTGTTGTGAGGATTAATTTGATTAATGTATCCACAAGTACTTCAAACAATGCCAGGCACCTAGTAAGCACTGTTTTAAGTGTTAGCGATGATTATTACTTAACTAACGGGGAAGAAGTCCCTAATTTCCCACCCATCCTTGGTGCCATTGCAATGAATCCTGAACAACCAGCACTTCCTTCCATGGTAGAAATTAGCACAATGTATTTAAATTACTTTTCTCACCCACACCTGAAATATCTGAAAGGTATTTCTTTGCCTCACACATTCTGGCTGAGTCCCCAGGACTTACCCATCTTTTCCTTTAGAGCCTTTTTAGTCTGTATCTGCTTTTCCAGATACCAGATATGATGACCTAGAGGCATTCTGACTCTATGTGTATAAATGTTAAAATGGGAATCATACCACCACAAATGGATTTTTTGAAAGTTTTTTTTTTGCATGCACTGAAACCAATTTGATTTCTTTTATCCTCACTTGAGGACATTTTTTCATTGCTTACTTGAGGACATGTTTTCATTGCTTTTAGGAGAGGGAGAGAAACCTCAATTGTTTGCCTCTCACACATGCCCAGACCAGGGATTGTACACACCTGGATGGGGACTGAATGTGCAACCCAGGAATATATACTCTGACTGGGAATTGAATCTGCAACCCTTCGGTTACAGGATAACACTCCTACTGAGCCACACCAGCCAGGTCCTAATTAATTTTTTACCAGTTTTATATAGTATAGCAAAAACAATTTCCTTTTTTTGTTTTCATTTTACTGAAATAATTCTCATTGGTTTTTTTCCTATTAAATTATAAAGCAGGGAATTGATTCATCAGTTTTTTGCACATATCAAATTCTTCCAATTAGTTTTTGCCATTGAGTTCCTCATGATCAAATTAAAATCTAAATTTTATTGATGCAATTCTATTTGGTCAAGAACTTGTGGGCAGTTCGTTAAATATTTCTATCAAGTCTATTTTTCTAGGGTTAATTTTGGCAACTTTTAATCTTGTAGGATTTGATTCTTCAGTGAGTTTTTCTCTAATACATTTATCATGTGCAGTGTTAGCTGTTCTGGTTTTACTTCACTAGAAATTCATTTGTTGTGATTTGAATTAAAATTTGTTTAAATTCACTTCTTCACTAAAAATGAGAAAACTGTAATTCCCCTCAATTCTCCAGGACCATCCTTGGGATCCAAACATCTCACCTCATTTCTCTCCCCTTCCCTGTTGTCTTCCCATCATTCAGTCCTGCTTACCCCTCAGATGCCAGCTCAAGCAGCACTGGGGGAAGTGCTGCTTGGGGAAGGAAGCCTCTCCTGATCTCTAAGATCAGATCAAGTTTCCTTTTTTTTTTTTTAATGGTTAGATAGTACATTTAACTTTTCTTTCATCACCCTTACTAGAGTTTATACATATATACTTCCATGAGTATTTATTATCGCCCTCATTAAACTTTGCTTACTGACGGCAGGGACTTCGTTTTCCTTACCACTGGATCCTTGGCACATAAAAAGCACTCAAATTTATTGAAAGAATGATGAAAAGGAAAATGGTATCTTTTATCCTCAGTGCACATATAATGCCCGACCAATCCTAGGCACTCATTAAAAACTGTTCGCATTTCCCTCTTATTATTTTTGGTTTGTTATGGTCTGACAGGTGATGAATCGTTTTTTTCTCAATACTCACTTTTAAAAATTGACTTTTTAATGCTATATATTTTTAAGCCTTTCATAGCCATGCTACTCTGTTTTCCCTTCCGTATAGGGAAGGGAAACTGTACAACTCCAAAAAGGTACACTATATCCTACGGAGCAGGGATTTGTTTAATGTATCCTCAGCACACTCTATGAAAGGAAAAGCAGTCAGCTAACTCCTTGTTAAAACTGATTATTACAGCAATTCTAAACCCTAAGACATACATCAAAATCCAAGGGATATTCTAAAAAAATGCTTTGGCTCCACCCTAAAATTATTAAGTCATAAAGTATTCAAACTCCCCATGTGACTGCAGAGCCAGGGTTAGAAAACACTGGGTAGGAAGGAGCAGAAAGGGTAAGTGTGGGAGAAGTGGTTAGACATTAATCTGGAGAGGCAGGTGTGTGACAGAGTATTAAGGGTCCTGAATTCAATAATAAGGAACTGGAGTTTAATTCATACATAATGAGGGTTTTCAAAGGGTATGAAATAATCAGATCTCTGAGAAAGGTTAGGTTGGCACCAGTGTGACAGAGAGGCGGGCAGGGTGTAGAGCCCGAGTCAGGGGAGAAAGCTACAATGAGCCCAGAAGAGATGGTGAGGATTTGAACTAGGGTGGCTGGCCTGCAAATAGGGAGGAAGGGAAGAAAGGACTGACAAAACACTGGACAGAACTCAATAAATGGAACATGTAGGGCAGGGGTGTCAAACTCATTTTCACCGGGGGCCATATCAGCCTAGCAGTTGCCTTCAAAGGGCCAAATATAATTTTAGGGCTATATAAATGTAGCTACTCCTTAACAGTTAAGTGAGAGCTCAGCGCTGCCGCTGGGCAGAAACAAGGTGGAGGGTCGGATTCGGCCTGTGGGCCTTGTATTTGCCACCTGTGACGTAGGGTGATTAAAGAGGGCCAAGTTGAAGACTACTCCAAGATTTCTAGGCTAAGCAACTGGATGCAATTTGAGAATGCCATTAACCAATCAGAGGATACAAATAGAGAGACAGAATGAAGCAAGTAGAAGAATCAATTCTGTTTCCAGCTATGATGAAACTGAAGTTCCTTGTGTAGGCCATTCAGGTGTAGCTAGAATAGCAGGAAGTTGGAAACTCAGATCTAGAGTTCAGAAGTGAGGATGAGGCTGAAGTTTTATATTTGTGATTCAACAGGGATATTGCTAACAGTTGAGACCATTGGAATGGAAAAAATTGAACCAGAGAATTGTCTATGTAGAATCAAAAGTGGTTAGCACCACCTGGACCAGTGTGGCTCAGTTGGCTGAGCACTGTCCTGCAAGGCAAAAGGTCACTGGTTCAATTCCTGGTCATGGCACATGCCTAAATTGTGGGTTCATCCCCAGTAGGGGTGTACAAGAAGCAACTGATCAATGTTTCTCTCTTGCATTGATGTTTCTCTCCTCTCTTTCCCTCCCTTTCCCTTTCTCTAAAAATAAATAAATAAAATTTTAAACAAGTGCTTAGCACAGAATTAAATCAGGCTTTATCATTAAACTTACTTAACTACATGATGTTAATTTTAATAAGGCTCAGATAGAACACGCTTAAAAATAAGCAGAAGTTCATGTAGAGTAGATGATGATATATATAAATCCTGCAATCTGCAGGATAACTTTAAATAAGACTATGTATCTCTGAACTTACAACACATCAGTCTATTAGCTTGGAAAGCCTAGTTTCTAAGCTTATTAAACAGCATATTAATCAAGTTAGCTCCTCATCTATGATATCAGTACTCCCTAAATGAAGCAACTGAGTATTTGGTGATTATCATTTAACCAATCCATAAAAATACATGTGCTTACTAAATGCAACTCTGAATATCTAGAGATTGTCATTTAATTTGTGTACATATATGCTTGTATACCAGGCATTTTTGTGTAATTTACTTTAATAATCCAAATTCATATTTGGGTCTGGAATTATTTCAACCAAAAACCCAAATTACGAAAAGATTCCCAGGCCCTACTACTTCCACAGAATAATGGATTCATTTAGAGTCTCTGAAATTCTCATTTTTAAGGAGGAACCTAGGTAATTATGATGCAGAGGGTTCAAGAAGCCAATCAGTGAAATATAAATACCATATGATCTCACTTATATGTAGAATCTAATGAACAGAATAAACTAACAAAATAGAAACAGAGGCAGGGATACATGGAACAGACTGACAAATGTTAGAGGGGAGAGGGAGAGGAGGGGACTGGATGAAAGAAGGTGAAGAGATGAGCCAAAGAACATATATGCACGACCCACAGACACAGACAACAGTGTGGTGATGGCCAGAGGGAAGGGTGGAGGGGTGAGGGTTGGATATAGGTGGGCAAAGGAGGAAAATGGAGACATCTGTAATAGTGTCAACAATAAAAATAAAGTTAAAAAAAAAGGAATCATAAAGCTCTCTAGATCCATTTTAACCAAGTCCTTAAAAAACATGCTGAGAAATGTTCACAGATTACAGAAAAATGTTTAAATAAGTGTTATTTATGGGTTAAGTAGAAAATACATGTCTTTATTAAAAGCATGTTGACTTTCAAGTATGTTTTGAAATGACACACAAAGTTATAGCAAAGCTATATGTTTTTTTAATTTCAACACATTCCACTCTAAATTCTTTACCATTTACCAAAAATAACTTTTTATAAAGCTTACAATTTTGTCTAACATTATATAGACTATCAATCTACACTGTGTGCATTTCTTTGAAAAATTAGAATAGCTTATGAGGATATCATAAAAAAGTAATTGGTATATTACACACCAAACATAATAAGTACAGATTCTGTACAATGTAACAGCATACATATATATTACAAGAGACTAAGTGCCTTGTTAAAACTGATAGTTTAAGAAATCTTTCATGGAAAAAAGTCTGTATCACAAAATGTGGTGGCCTAAGTATCAGCTGCTTCCCTCTCAAGAGTTCCTTTCGGGAGGCATCAGTTGTCCATTCAGCTTCATTAGCAGTTTTACCACGAGGCCAGCCTACAAAGTCAAACATGTTGACAATAAATATGAAACAGGTCAGATGAGTAAACCACATACATGACAGTGGGCAGTTTTCTAGCTTTTGAAAAGGAACTTTCTTATCAGGTGGCAGCTTGTCAAAAACAGAGAACTTCCTCAGGCTTTTGAAGGGATTTAAGAAACAGCATGCCGCATGCAACTAGTGGCTCAAACAGGATACTAGTCAAGAACAGGGGAGGGTGATCTAACATTATGAGAGAGAGAGACAGACAATACTGGCCAGACTTTGTTCGCTTGGAAAAGGCCTGCTTTTTCCCCTTGGTCTTAAATATTTTAATTTCATGTCATATTAGCAGTTTTCCTTGAAGTAAGACAGGTTGTCATTTTATAAAAAATAATTTTACTAATATAATAGTTCATTATTAGAAGTTCAGAATAATAGATGCTTACCTGTTTTGTGTGTACTATGAAGCTCATTTTATTTTCCATGCTATGGATCTGAAAACATGTGTCAGCATCTCCCAACTGCCACATAAAACAGCCATACTTAAGACTGATGAGTAAAGCCTACAACATAATTAAAAACTGTTGTATTTAAATATATATTAAAAACACCAATCTTCTCTTACTATCTATACTTATATAGTCAGATCTATTGTTAGAATAAAGCTGATCAAAGAAAGCACCGCACTAACTTCATACAGCCTATAGTGCAATGCTACATGTATGGTAGACTCTCAGGATACCACCTTAAGCAATGATATCCTTTTTATCAGACTGACAAAAATTTTAAAGATGCCCATTCTGTGATATGTATCTGTATATATTACACACACACGAATATTATTCAGCCATGAGAAATAAGGAATTCCTGTCATTCGCAACCATGGAGATGGACCTTGAGGGCATTACATTAAGTGAAGTAAGTCAAACAGAGAAAGACAAATACCGTACGATATCACTTGTATGTGGGATCTAAAAAAGCCAAACTCATAGAAACAGAGAGTAAAATGCTGGTTACTAAGGGCTGGCAAGTGGGTAAAGTCCAAGGGATGTTGGTATCAGAACACAGACTTTCAGTTAAGAGATGAAAAAGTTCTGGGGACCTAATGTACAGAATGGTGACTATGGTAAATGATACTGTACTACATACTTGAAAGTTTCTAACTGACCTTAAATGTTCTCACCACAAAAAGAAATGGTAATTATATGGTCTGATGCAGGTGTCGGCTAACGCTGTGGTGGTAATCATTTCGCAATATGTTAGTTTATCAAATCAACATGTTGCATCCCTTAAACTTACACAACGTTGTATGTCAATTATATCTCAGTTAAAGCTGAGGAATATAAAAGATGCCCATTATATCAGGG
>VMDR010021461.1:0-16831 GCA_007922815.1 Macrotus californicus | reverse complement strand
TTGGACTTGGGAGTGAGATAGATTAGGGTTCCATTCTAGGCTGTACAACTTACTAATCATGTGTTCTTTAGCTAATTGCTTTCATTTCCTCTCTTGCCAAATAAGGATAATATATTGAGGTTATTGAAGATTATATTACATAAAATATTAACAACATCTGACATGATGCCCAGTAGATTTGTGAATAAACGGAATCCCTCCAAAAACTTTATGAGTGCTATGAGGGTGCTGCACAGAGGCAAGGAAACTCAGGATCAGAGAAGTTGAGTAAGTTGCAGAGAAAATAAGCAGCATAGCTGGGATCCAATTCTAGTTGAGTGTACCTGCCATCTGAAGGAAATTTCTACTATTGCTGCAAGAAGTATCAGTGGCACTGTCCTCTCCAGTGTTTTCTTAAAGGATATATGCTGGTGAACACCAGTTCATTTGTCAGATTCCGTCTTCCCCTAGATCTCTTGAAATTAAAGTTATCATCTTTCTTTAACATTTCACACCTTGCCCAGCATGTTTATAATTGGATGGTCTGATAAATGATCTTGCATGAACCCACGCTCTCACATCTTTGACCTTCCTCTGTCATTTCCGATAGAGAATTCCTCTTAATTGCCTCATATACTGTTTTACATGTCCTTTTCTCTCTATTTTTTTAAAAAATATTTTATTTCTTTATTTTTAGAGAGAGGAGAAGGGAGGAAAAATGAGGGGGAGAGAAACATCGATGTGAGAGAAACATCAACTGGTTGCTTCTCCTATGTGCCCCAACTGGGGATCAAACCAGCAACCCAGGCATGTGCCCTGACTAGAAATTCAAACAATGGCCTTTCACTTTGTGGAATAATGCCCAACCAATCCATACCATAATGTGTCCTTTTTGTAAAGCAGATAGGCATCTAGATATCCTCAGTGTCTAAGCTACCACCTGACTATAAAGTAGGTAGCTATTTTAAAACATATTCTTTCATCATTTTATCAGTGTCACTGTTGAAACAGGTGCCACATTTTTATCTAAGTTTTTTATTTCTTTTTAATATCTTCTTAGCTTGACTGTAAGCTTTTTATTTGTTGGAACAATTTTCTCGTCTTTTTATACATAGCATCAGCATGGTGTTTGGCATGTAGTTGATGTTCAATAAATATCTAAATCAACATCACTATAACAATCTCTAATTGTTATGGTTTTATTATTCTTTATTAAAAATGCTATGGAGTAATATTTATCTCTAGTTTTATGGTCCTGTCAATTTTGTAATCTCTCACCCAGACATTTGTTTTCCTGTCTCATTAGGGAAATATTAAGAATTTCCAAGCAGTTGTTGCAGAAATAGCTTGGGGTTCATGCCACATTTCATTACCAGGTAAAGTAATAAGCACTGGCTCCCTATACTTCTATAAAGTCTTGATCATTATAAAGCACACTGCTTTGTCACGAATGCCTCTTGTAGAAGTCTTAGTCTTGAGGGTACAAGGTAAGAGTAGATAGGCTGGTGGTGAACAGGATATGTGTACTCAAAAAGGGAGACACAAACTTCCAGTTATAAGATAATAAATGTATGGGATGTGACTATAGTTAATAATACTCTATTTTATAGTTGAAAGTTGCTAACACAGTAGATCATAAAACTTCTCACCAAAGAATAAAATTGTAACTATGTGAGATGATGGATATTAAGTAAACTTGTGGTAATAATATTGCAATATATGCATATATCAAATCATTACACTGCACACCTGAAACTGATGCAATGTTGCATATCAATCATAACTCAATAAAACTGGGAGGCGGGGAGAAGAGCAAGACAAAGGCCTCACAGCAGTCTTTGGTGACTAGGGTGATGGGCTGTGGATAGACCAGCTCACAATTGTTTACAAAATCTTTTCTGATGTTCTTGCAGTAATTTTGACCCTTATATCAAGTCTTTATCTGTCACTTCCTCTGACTGTTCAAAGAGTCCCTTCCTTAATTGTATGATGATGTGTTACTAAACATTTTATTTTAAAAGTGGAAACATTTTACAAAAGAAAAGGTCTATCTCACACATGATTAATTTATAAATGGGACTTTTCATCTTTTTATGCTAAGCTTTATTATATTCAACAAATATTGCCTAGGAAAATGGTCCCTCTGAGTCTTGCAAAGGAAAATATACTAAATTAGCTATAAGCCCTAAAGGCTAAACACATATAAATCTGAAAGTCCTAATTACATAAAATTTAGAACAAAATTCATGACACCTCTTTTTTCCAGTAATTGATAATTAATAATAAAAGATAGAAATTTTCTACATGAACTTCAAAATAATCCAACTGTTATAGTACTCAGTACACCTAGATATCTCCCCTAACAGCTTTATGCTGTACAAATTAAAGATTTCTTTGAGTCTTTTGGATTGTAGCCTCCAAAAAGGCAGGAAATATTCTGTCTTGCTTACCACCATGCCTGGTATTTGGCACTCATGTGACTGAGGCAGGAGACAGCATAGGAAGAACTCTGAGACGGCCCTGCTGTTGCAGGCCAGCATCTAGCATACTGGTTGCCAGGCAATGCCTTTTAGCACTTGGATAGTATAGATAGTAAACCAAGGCAGGTAGAAGGAGGGAGATATGTCTCACCCACTAACTCAGCAGTCCTGAGCCTGGTCCAATAATATTGCCGAGTGTTCCAACATTACAAGAAACATTATGTTAGCATTAGAAGAGGGAAGTCCTTGAAATTCTGTGTATCATTTCCACTATCTGGGAAAGAAAGCCTTGAGACTGTGCATTCAACCCAAGACCTGGAAGTGGGAAGAGAAGGGGCTCCACAGTGCCCAAAGTAAAAGCCCATGAAACAACTTTGGTTAATCGTCTGCCTCTTGTCATGCATCTATTTCATGACAAAATGAACAAATGGAGTCTGGAGCAAGATAAGGATTTGGGCTAACAGAATCTCCCCACCACACCTATGTTTGGGTAGTCATGCTGCCCCCCACCCCACCAGAAAGCTGGCACCACCTTAACCCATCAATCAATATGTAACTCCTTCACCCCCATCCTGCCAACTATATAAGTCCTCAGAACAAAGGACCTGGGGCTCTTGCCACCCATGCTAAAAGACTTGTTGATCTGTAATTCTTTACTGCATCAGCATGAAGAACCAGGTTTCTCCTGTTAACATGACTACACTGATTAAGAGCAAATAGCCCTGTCCTTTCCATTCACCACATTTTAATCCTGAAATTCCATTTAATCAGATTACTTTGTAACATGAGGTATTAATGGGAAAAATGGGTATGAGTTGAGGTTTTTGCTTACTGTTTTAGACTATCTCTTGAATGTAGGTGCTTCATATGACATATGAAAAGATGCTCAACATCCCTAATCATCAGAGAAATTCAAATTAAAACCACAATAAGATTTCATCTCACACCTGTCAGAATGGCCATCATCAATAAATCAATAAACCACAGTGCCGGAGAGGATGTGGAGAAAGGGGAACTCTATTACACTGTTGGTGGGAATACAGACTGGTGCAGCCACTGTGGAAAGCCGTATGGAGATACCTCACAAAATTAAAAATGGATCTGCTTTTTGCCCCAGCAATCCCACTTCTGGGATTATATCCAATGGAAAATACTAATTCAAAAGAACATAAGCACCCCTATGTTCATTGCAGCGTTATTTACAATCACCAAGATATGGGAGCAGCCCAAGTGTTCATCCATAGAGGAATGGATAAAACAACTATGGGACATTTATACACTGGAATTCTACTCAGCCATAAAAAGACACTATGTCTTAAAACCTCAGAACCTCCAACATTACTTTCCACAATGTCACAGAGCTCTGCCTTCCACCAGCAGAGGCACCAGTGACTATAACCCAGATCAAGGAAAAAGAAAATCCATTCAAGTTTCTATTTTATTAAAATATTCTTATACTTCTTATGGAAAGTAATTAAAGAGAACCTGTTAAAGGCCTTTATACATACTATGATAAATATCCTCCAAGACATTTATGGTCCCCAAATCCAGGTAGGAATAGCTTTTATGACATACAATTTTCTTCTTTGAAGATAGTAAATTATAAGTGAACAATTTAAGTGACTCAAATCCTTAATGATTCTATAAAAAGATGATTAGGGTAATACATAAAGCTTTTAAAATAAAGTCTATCATCAAATAATTTCTACCCTACATTACATTATTGCATTGCTGTGGTAACATTAACCATGAACTTAAATATATCTTCAGTATCTACAAACATTGACCAAGCTGCGATGATGAACATGCTGCCTGCCCTTGTTATCAAATAATTCTTTTAGTGGTGAGTTGGCTGCCTTGTTTAGAGAGGCCACACTCTCAAGAAGAAATTCTTTGCATGATGCATTGAATATGGTGATAGTCTTTTATTTTCTTCCTATTTCCTCAGAATTTTCATGTCAATGGGTTAACATATTAACAGTTACTATTTTGGGGGCATCTACTATGTGCCATGCACCTAGTGAATATCAAAATTTATTCATGAGTATTAGGATAATTGTGAGAGCTTGTTGTAAAACCATGCCTAGGCCCCACCCATGAATCTGACTTGTTAGATGGGGCTAAGTAACAAAGTGCCCCAAAGCCCCTAAGTAATTCTAATGCAGCACACTTTCAGAAATCCTGACAATTATGATTAAAAATTACTATAAAGGAATTTTAGGAGCATAAGGGTGCTTCCAATCTTAGGCAAACAAAGGTCAAATAAAGGATTGATAGTATAGTATACTGAGACTCAGCTGTCTAAATCATGGCTCCTTTGACCTTCAGGCAGGGACTCAAGCCCAAGAACTCAGATTTGGGATGAGATTCAGTTTTCTGAAAATGCTCTTAGGAAATCACTGACTTCTCTGTTCTCAACAATGGGTTAACTTGACATGAATCCTCTTTTGTCTGCAGAGAGAAGAAGCTAAGCAGAGAGACAGGCAGCCTCTGATAGCATCTGATACCTTTTACTCTGTGGGTCAATGACCACAACTGCTGCAGCAGCATTTTCAGAGACTGAAAAGGTCACTTCAAAGACAGCACACTTGGCTCACCTTGCATTATTGACTTGGAGACTGGGGGATCCAGAATAAAGTGCAGTAGGCCTGACAGCTTCCACAGAAGGATGGCAGCAGCAGTCTGGGCCCCAGACCAAGGAAAGTCTCATACTCCATAGCCAATCTGGAGCAAGCAAAAACTACCTAGAGGAGAGCCAAAGTTCTGTTCTTCTAATTAATCAAAACTAAGTATCAAGCCCTGGCAAGGAAGCTCAGTTGGTTAGAGCATCACCCCGATACTCCAAGGTTGCAGGTTGGATCCCCAGTCAGGGTACATACAAGAATCAACCAATGAATGCATAAATAAGTGGAATAACAAAATGATACCTCTCTTTCCCCCTCTCTCTCTCAAAAAAAAATAATATAAGTATCAAATCATGAATAGAGACCACCCTGTGGTCAACATATAAGGACAAACTTCTATGTCCTCAGAACTCTTCTTACTCAGAACTTGGGAGGATGGGGAGGAGGTGGACAATGTCTCTATTTAAATCATATCATTTAAGGCATTTTGTGCCTCATTAATAAAACTATGCAACAAAATATTCTACTGTCATCATCCGTAATGTTATTAATGTCCATCAATATTAAGGGCATTTGGAAAATAAAATGAAATTAGTGCTTTGAAGCTATTAGAGTAAAAAAATAAATAAAAGTGGAAAATATTTAACAAAAAGGTTTGTACGCTTGTTTACCTACTAGCAATCTTGTTTGCACAGCTACATGTTTCACAAGCTGAGCCTGTCTTTCATTACCATCATTCTTTCCTGCTCTTCTGCAGTCAGATGTGCACTTGTGAGCAGCCTCGTCCTCCATCACCTATTGTGGTCCAGCACTTTGTTTAACACTATCCACAGCAAGACTCAGCACCATCATCCATCTTGCTAACGTGGGAGTCCTGCCACACATCACACCTACCAACCCTCCATCATGTTCAGTAAAGTGCTGACTTGTAAGGCAAGGTGAAAAGCATCTCTACAGGCTAACAAATGGAGGAGAGCACTCTTCACTCCTACGGAGTACCTAGTCTCCCCAGCATGCCACCAAGCATGGCACTGCTACAGGCCTTGTCCCTGGGATCTATAATTTAACTAACAGAGAGCTAATAAAAAAAGAAAAACAACAACAACAAACCAGGAAGCTTTCAACCAGGACTCAAGCACTGAAATTGTTATATTCCCTGTCAAGTTTAATGTCCAAATGCATCTCTTCAGTGTCAATTCAGCACTCCAACAGCAGAGACCAGAGCAAGAGAAAGGGGGAAAATACTGAAAGATGTGTTCCTTTGAAATAAGCTTCCATAGAGATCCACTTATTTAACAAATAGCTGCTGAACCTGTACCATGTTTCAGATACCATGGTGGCACTGGGTTTGCAATGACTGGGCTAGGAGACAGGGGCCAGAAGCAGGATCTCTGCAATTACATGACAAATAAGCACAGGACAAATAAATGCATTGTTATGAATGGTGATGAGATCTCTGATGATAAAATAGGTATAATGCCGTAAGTAATGAGACCAATCTACTTGGATTGGGGGAAGGATGGTCTCTCTGTGGAGGAGATATTTAGGTTGAGACCTGCTGAGCAATAAATGTTTGAGAGTGAGGGAGATTGTTTCAGTCCAAGTCAATGGCATGTGGGAAAGCTCCAGGTGGGAAAGAGCTTGATACATTTGGGAAATTGAAAGAAAAGGAGAGCACGGCTGGAGCATAATGTGCGAGTAGGAGAGAGGCAGAGGCTGAGGTGGGCAAGTTGGAAAAGAACCATATTGCTTAGGGCTTATAGACTTTGGATTTCATTTGAACCACATGGGAGCCACTGCAGGATTTTAGGAAGAGTAATGATATAACTTGAGCTGCATTTTCAAAAGGCCACGTGGCTACGTCATTGTGCAGAGGAAGGAAGGAGAGAAACAGTGAAGGCAGGTAAATATGGCAAATAAGGTGGTGACAGAAGTGTAAAGAGAAAGTGAGAGGTAAATAGATAGTCAAATGGACAGATAGAAAAATGTAATTAAAAATAAAATCTCTCCCCAAGCCAGAAAACCTTTCCACAAAGATAGTAGAGAAAGAAAACACTTTTATGATTGAATAAGCATTAAACCAGACTGTGATGCACATCATGGGCAGTCTGCTAAGAGATTGCAAAGAAAGAAAATATCTCACCCTTTTATATAGCTGAGCAGATACAAGCTATTCCATATTGTGGAAAACAGTATGGAGTTTCCTCAAAAGATTAAAAATGAAACTGCTTTATGACCCAGTAGTCTCACTTCTGGAAATATGTCCTAAGAATCTCAAAACACCAATTCAAAGAATATATGCATCCCTATGTTCACAGTAGCATTATTTAAAATAGCCAAGATTTGGAAACAGTCTAAGTGCCCATCAGTAGATGAGTGGATTTAAAACAAACAAACAAACAAACTATAGTATATGCAGCAGTAAAAAAGAAGGAACTCTTACCCTTTGTGACGGCATGGGTGGATCTGGAGAGCATTATGCTAAGTGAAATAAGACAGTCAGTGAAAGACAAATACCATATGGTCTCACTTATATGTGGAATCTAATGAACTAAATAAACCAACAAAAAAATAGGAACAGAGGCATGGACACATGGGACAGACTGACAGCTGTAAAGAAATGGGGGGGGGGTGCCTGGATGAAGGAAGGTGAAGGGATCAGCCAAAGAACATCTCTGCATGACCCATGGACACAGACACAAGTATGGTGATGGCCTGAGGGAAGGGGGGGTGAGGGCTGGTTGGAGGTGGGCAAAGGGCAAAAAAAATGGGACAACTGTGATGGTGTAAATAATAAAAATAAAGTTAAAAAGAGATTAACAATGACTAGTCCTCAAGTTAGAGGCCTTGACAGCACCATATACTACACATAGATCATCCTAGATTCACTGGGTAATTGGGATAGCCATCTGTGTTTGCTAATTGGTTTTATCCAAAGGAAAAATAAAGTTCTCATATCATTAGAAATGAGGTAATTTTGCAACTTGCAGTAAGACACTGCCAAGTTAGAGTCCTACTCTCCCACAGGACTTGGACAGAAGAGTGCCATCTCCCTTGATGTCTGTATCAAAGAGATGGCTCCCAAGTCTTTGAGAAAGACATTCCTGGGTTACAAAGCTGTGAAGAGACTGTTTAGCTTTTAGAAAGTTTTATATACATTTCAAAGAGACAAAAAAAGAATTTACAATTACAAAGTTTCTAAAGTAAATGCACCAAGGAAGGAGATGGTTAGTCTTTTTCCTTATTTTCAACAGAGAAATAAACCTCTTATTTTTTACAATTTGCCCATTGGATAGACAGATTTATTTGAGATTAACGTATGTTGGATTAGATGTGTGGATCGAAGAAGTAGGGGGAACTAAAGTGACTTACTCAGTTGTGTCAGTTACCCTGACATGAAAAAGACTCTCCGTTCTAGAAGACATTAGATGCATGTCTGCAGTTTAAAGTGGCTGGCCCATGTGAATGTGATAAAAATTATATTAAGTATAGGCAGCATCTCCAGGGAACTAATTTCACAAAGTTGTCCTCCAGTAGTATTCAGTACTAAGGAACAGCAGTACCCAGCTCAGCAATTATGCAGGCAGTGAGCCCCCAAGCACAAAAGCCATGCATTTGCAGAGGGATATGAGCACACCCACAGGCCTGTCGCTAAAGCAGGCAAAGGACTTGCTTCAGTAATCAAGCAAATTTCTCTCAGCAACAAACCCACTTCTCTGCACTCCGCTTCACAATGCCAGGCCACGACTTGGCTGACTCTACTGCTCCCTTGGCAGTAGGCTTCTTCTGTTAGGCTCTGCTGTAAGGGCAGCTGAGTGGCTGGACAAGTTAGAACAAACATGCCCCTCCCCTCCTTAGATTCTTGTTCCTTTCTAATTGTCTCAGCAAGGGCTTTTCAATCTGGCAGAGGCAGTTAATTCCAATCTTCAGCTTTTTACCCCACATGGCAGAAAGAGTCCCACAGTGCCTCTTGCAAGGTAGCAGCAGCAGCAGCAGGGCAGTGACCTCTTCCTCAGAGGTCAGAGTCCCAGTACTTGACCATTAAGCTTCTAGATTTTGACAACCTAACCCCTTTCTTTATTCCCTCGGTCCAAAGGGTGGGAGCTGCTGGGTTTGGCTATTATCTGCGTTCCTTCAGTCTCCCCTTTGTTTTCTCAGTTCTCTAACACTTAATCAATTTTCTGCCTTAACTTCTGTCAAAACGCCTAACGGATTTCGTTTCCCTGACGGACACAGGACAGGAGTGGAACTCCTGTCAACTATAGAAGTGATGGAGTATCCTGTCACTCTGTCTTTAAAGATTGGCTGTAACAATCTCGTCTTGGAAAAATAAGAAGTACTGTACTCCAACAAAATTTATTTTAAATAAGTAATTTCTTAAATAGTAAAATGTGAATTTGTTTTTTTATTGTTGCCTTATTTTGTGTTTCTTTCAATAAATTTAGAAGCCATAATCCAATGAAAATCAGTTTGCTCCTGGGTGATCAGACCTTGGACAGATTAACCAGTAAGATGCAATTCCCAGATTCCAAAGGCAGAGTCCTAGGGAAAGCAAAATCAGAAGCTCAAGCTTTAAGTCAGTGACAATGATATGCTCATACTGGCTGCCTTGAGTCCTGACACTATTTCTTGGCTCCCCGCTATCTACTGAGATAAATGCTCAGGAACAGACATACCAAGGTTCAGCTGGGGTTGCTGCCATCTGCACCATCTCTAGCCACAACTTTTGAGAATGTGCAGAGTGACACAGAGAGAAACCAGAAAGAGAAAAGGCAGATAATGCCATAGGTACCTTTTCTGGGGAATTGGGGTCTGTCGCTTTGAATATGTATGCTTACTTGATTAAATCTTTTGGGTGGGTGGGAGTAGTGTAGGATAATATATAATGTGCTCCTCCAAGAGAAATAGTTTTACCTTTCCTTGAGCTCAGCTTCAGCTCTAATGACAGTAAATAAAATAGTAATAATATTGGTTAACCTTTAGTTACTGCTTATGATGCTCTAAACACTATATAGATTAGCTCATTTAATCCTTACAATGCAATAAGGTGGGAACCCATTTCACAAGTGAGAAAAATGAGGTATTGAGAGGTTAAATAGTTAGTTGTAGCCAGGATTTAAAGTGAGGTCTACTGTTCGTAGAGGTCATCTGAGGTGTTCTGGCTGTCACGGCCTTAGCAGATCAGTTACCTCCTGTCTGGGGATTCCTATAGATCCTGCTCTCCATGTACCCCATAGAGTTATGGCCTCTGTGCTTTCCTGTCTCCCCTGGAAAAATGAAGCCTGTATGAATAGAAATAGATCTTATTCATTGTGGCATCCCCTAAGCCTAGAAATATACCTAGCACATAGCAGACAATAAATTTTTGATGAATGAATTATACATTTTAAAAATGTTGCCTCTATAGTACTTATTTCAGCATTTTAAACATTTTATTATTCCCTCATATTATATAACTATGGCAAATTGAAACTTCAAAAGAATAATTTAGAACTATATAATCTTGAGTTCTCCATCCAAGAAGAAATGCACTACAGGGAGCTAAACAAATTTAAAAAATTATGTTTTACCTGGCATGTTTTACCTAGAGAAAGGGTGTGCCTTTAACTTTCCCCCAGATGTTTTCCCAGGGAATACAGAGTAAAAATATACTATTATCTCTGTTTAAAATGTAGAGAATGTGAGATATGGAGAAGCCACTTTCTAAACTCCTCAGAGTTGACTTGTGCCTTAAGACTGAACAGCACAAGAAAGCCAGAGGGGTATGGTGGCTACAACCTGGAGTCTGGAGTCTGACTATCTTGGTTGAAATCCTGGTTCTCTTCCTCCTACTACCTGTGTGACCTCAGTTACTAAACTCGACTGTGCCTGAGTTTCTCTAATAGTAGCATCTATCTTGTAAGATTGTTAATTGAATTAACATGTAAAACAATTAGAATACAATGACTGTTACATAACCAGGGCTTATTATTATTTTTACCAAGAAAAAAATAACAAAATGGCTCATCAGCATCTAATATCAGTATCATTACTGTACTTTTTGGCAATAGTAGAAAGAGATATGTTTTGGAATTTAACCAACACTTGAGTAATGTAGAAGTTGTGTAACTTCAGGATGGTTTCTTAAGCTCTCTGAACTTCTATTTCTTCACCTATAAAATGTATATGATAATTCTTACCTTTAGAGCAAAACTGAGAGTCCTAGAAATAAAGAACATAAACAACAAGCCTAGCTTTTAGGAGGTGCTGAATAAGCAGCTGCTATTATTAGCAAAGATGAACTCTCATCTGCCTGAGAAGAACATGTGGGCCCTGAAAAGTAAGATCCGGTCACTGGACACAGTGGAATAGCCAGGGCTATGATCTCAGGTCTGAGCAAAAGATGTGAACTGGGCAGGGCTGTCAGCACACAGTAGACTACAAGCCATGAAAAGGGAGTATATGAATGAGAAGAACAGAAACTCCAATCAATCTCCCTCTCCAACCCACCCCTCCAAGCACTAACAGTACGCAAAGCAGACTGACCGGGAGACATAGGAGAAAAACCAGGAGATGGAAGCAGCTGAAGTGTAAAGAAGAAAGGAGTTAAGGAGGAAGAAGTAGTGGAAGGTGGCCAACATGCTTCCTAGAAGTGAGGGAGAAAAAGCCCCAGTGAGCATCCACTGAGTTTTGCATCAAGTAGGTCACCATGACCTTAGAGCAAACAGCTTCCAGTCAGGGCCAGCTATAAGCAAGTCTCAGTGCAAAAATGAATGTGCAGGCCCTCGAGGGGCAGAGAATACAATCTCCTTTTTCATGCCCCAATGCATAGTGGACCAGGAACCTGCAAGGAAATGCAATCTCCATGCATTAGGTACCTGGATGGGGGTTAGCAAGAGACCCCAGCTGGGTCACCCCACACCACCACCACAGCTCATCAGGCAACTACCAACAGGGTATGGGGTAGGGGGTGCAGCTGCTGCCTTACCCCCACCCCAACCTCCAGACACTGCAGTGCATACCCTCCCTATGCTTGTGCTAGGAGTGTAAGGCTGCTGCAAATACAACCCTTCTCCCCACAACCCCTCCCAAACAAACTGGTTGCTGCCTCAGGCAGAGTGACAGTGTTCCTTGGGCAGAGACTTGCAGCCAGCTTCCCAGGGAAGCAGGAAGACTGAGAGGTGACCCCATGCAAGAGTTAAGCTCCAAGCCCTGAAACGTAATCCACTAGCAGAAGCATGATCCACTATCTCATTATACTTCACTTACAAAGCATGCATTCAAAGGCCAAATTATAAAGAATTTCAAGATAACCATCAAAAATTTTAAGATAGCCACCACACATCATCAAATCCCTGTGTGACCTGCCCTGTGCAGGCTTGCAGTTAACACGTGGCTGCAGAAACACGGGGCAGTCATTAAAGAGAAAGCTGGAAATATGAAGATGGTACAGTAGAATAATTTAAGAAAGTTTACTTGGAAAGAGAAGTCAGATACATCAGTAGCTGAAGAAGTAGGCTAAAAAAATGTTTCAAATTTGTTTTGTTTCTGTTGTTTTAATATAGGAAAGATATGAATAAATTTAAAAACTTCTCTGAAGAAAGCCCTAATGAGGAAGAAGCTGAAGACGAGTGAAAAGTAATAAAAATGGGAGACATTCCTAAGCAGGTAGAAAGGGAAGGGACCTAGAGCCCAGATAAGAAATTGGCTTCAGTTAGAGGTCAACTTAGAGGTCAACAACGTATAAGTGGAAGCAAAGAGGGCCTTGAGAGCTATGAGACAGGGAGACAGGAACAGAGTGAATAACATTTACATCTGAGGAGGACATTCCAATATGACCAGTTGAAGTACTGGTGATCAAAAAGTATTGGGTTGGCCAAAAAGTCTGTATGGTTTTTTCCATAAAATGAAAGACACATTTTTCATTTTCACCAATAATTGTACTAGTTTAGAAATTTTGAGTATGTTGGCTATGTCTTGCTATTGGCTTCTAGTGGGAAGAGGCCAGGGCTGCTGCTAAATATCTTCCAATGCATAAGACAGCCCCACAGCAAAGAATTATTTGGTCAAAATGTCAATAGTACCAAGAAACTTCGCAAACCATTTTTGATACATTCAATCAGTCACAGCAACTTCTCCATATACTGCACAAATCTTTTTCTGCATTTCAGTTGTGTTTTTACCTTTCTTGAAATAATAAAGCATAATACACCAAAAGTGTTGCATATTTTCTTCCATTTTCAATATTAAAATGGCTGTACAAAAATTAAAAAATTTTGATGTTTTTTAAAATACATGCTGATATGACAGTGGTCACAATAGAATCTAACAAAATTGTTTCAAATGAAGTTAAAGACAACTAACCACTACTAGAGCCATCATATGGAAAGCACTAAGTGAACTTTTTGGCCAACCCAATAGTATTAAAGAAAAACATCAGTGGAGAAGGTGACCCTTGACCTGACTGTCCAACACACTAGCTTAGGCCAAAGTCCCACAGGGTTTTAACCTAATTTAATGTGTCAATTAAGAAACATTAGGATTGTGGCAATAGATTTTATGTCTGTTGATACTGCTCTTCTCAATGTTCTATTCATGAAAGCAGTTCCAATATGTTTTCAATAATTTTTCCTGCAACTTTTGAAATTCAGTTTTTTATTTTAATAGGGCAGACACTATTTTCAGTGCCTTTCACTGCTTTGTTCAGAGAAGCAAATTGTAGTGAAGAGTGAGTACACAGGGAAATCAAATGTCAGCTTCTAATCTAAACGATCACATTTTCGTTTAAAGGTTACCACCTGTCCTACTAGAATAACTGAAGCTTCTACAACAGGCAAATCCCCAAATTCCTTTGCTCTGTTCCAATAAATATCAGACTCTGACAGTGACAGCTCTTTTCTGACACTCCACTGTAGGGAACCTATCCATGTGAAATGTGGACTGTGGCTCAGCTCTGGTTCTGAACGCAGACCAGTCACGTGTGGCATGTGTGCAAGAAACAATCCTTGGATATAGGTCTCCTGTGGGGAATCAGGCCTGCATTGTCCCTAGGCCGCTTTTAAACTTGCTCTTGCAAAAAACACCCTCACCTGGGATGGAGAAAGCAGAAGTTTACTCTGACTTGTGCTAGACTTCCCAAGCACGAATGTAAACAGCTCAGCCTTCTCTCCTTTACATTTGTAAATAACCTTTCTCTTTGAAGTAATTGGCAACATTCTTTCCTTTGTTATCTGTAAAGGTATCTACCCAAAGCAACCTGTGCATAGTTAATGAGAACCATCCTGGATGTAATGTACCTAGAATATCAATAAAAGCCTGTGAGGCAGGGGTCAGGGCCCCCTCTCTTTATCATTTAGAGATCCCGCACACATCCCTTTTCTCCGCTGGATTCCTTTAATCCACGTGAATTTGTTCATCACTTGTCTGGGGATGTAGGACAAGCGTTCCACAACAACAGGCCAGAGGGACCACAACACTCCATCTGCAGTCACAGGAAATAGTTATTGATGGTACTACTTAGACATCGAAAGAATGCCTTAGTGCTTATCATACTTCTCTTTATGAGAGCATCTCTCTCTCTCTCTCTCTCTCCCCCTCTCTCTCTCCCTCCCCTCCCCTCCCCTCTCTCCACTTCCTCCACACCTCTGCTCTTTCTCTCATTTTCCCTCTCCTTCTGCCTTTCTCTATTTCTCCTGCTCTCTTCCTTTGCCTTTCTTTCTTGTTTCTGTCTCTGTCAATTCCTTTTCCCCTCTCTGATACTCTAAAGTTTGAACAGGTCTAACAAAACCAAAATTATTACTATTTTGAACTGTTCCTTAGTTTGTTATTTCAAAGTGGTTAAATTTAAAAACTAAAATTTTTTAAAATGAACAAAAATGAAGGAAATAATTATTTTTATAAGCAATTTGTGTTTGGCGTATTTTTTCCTTTTTAGTATAGATTCCCTTTCCTTTGAAATGTATGCTACAATAATATGTCCAAGTTTTAAACAATTTTTATAATCATTTCACAATGAATAACCCCAAAAATCTGTGAGAAAGTTGATTTGCTGTTCATTTCTATTAGATATCTACAACCTAAACATACAAACAAAATCATTCGAAGTCTCTCCTTTCTTTCTGTAATTTGGTTAACTTTTTCAAGGCAAAAAAAAAAAAACCCTTAAAGAATATGTTGACACTAAGGACTTTCATTCCTGAAAAATTCTCATGTGTATAAACCTACAATATTCTGCATATATACTCAGGTAGTTCTTTTTCAGGTAATTATTTGATTTGTATAAGGAAGACAAAAGTGTGGAAAAAGGTCAGTATTTTTTCAAGCCCTAAGAGTGAAACCCACTGAATTTTATTTATCTACATTTCTGCCTGCCCAACTTAACACAAATAGAAACTCTGAAAAAAATAACTAAAAATGACTGCCCTCTTACTGATCGAGGTGGTAAGGTCATGCAAAAAAGAAATGTCAGCACATGTTGCATATATGTGTATGTGTGTGCATACACTCAATATTGTGTGTGTGTGTGTGTGTGTGTATACATATACATACATGTGTATATACATATACATGTATATCCTAATACAAGAGACTAGAGGTATAGTTAGATTTCCAAGAGAAATCAAGTTCATTATGGCTATAAAGTAACTCTATAATGATTAATAAGGCTATAAAACCAAATGCATTTAAAGGGAAAATTGAATTAAGCACTACTATTATATTGGAATCTCCTTTATGCTTGTGGTGTGTTAACAGAGTATGTATACCCTTAAGCTGTCTTGTAATTTATGCCAGAAATCACATTGTCTTTCAAAAGCAAGTATGAAGCCTGAATTCTACACATGTATTTCACATATGAGAGCAGAAGAGTTTGTCAACTTGCAAATTTTCTATGCACACACTTAATGTCTCCCCAAATGTACAATTTACTAATCATTCAGTCTCAGCATCAAGGAATGAACTTGAAAAAGCACAGTTGGAGCAAAACAAGGGCTACATCTTAGCCAGCAAAATCCCCTCATTCACAGTATGGATAACACAGAACTCAAAATCAAACAAAAAAATCTTCAATCAACACTGAGAAGAGAAAGTAAAATAAAGAGCCAAAGTATTCTAAAATAGTCTCATGAATGAAAAGCCAGAAGTCTTAAGACTTTTTCCCCTTTTTCTTTTCCTCATTTTCCCAGTTCAGCTCTACCAAATTCTCAATAAACTTAACATTGCACTTTTATTTCCTCTTAAACCTAAGTGAATTTAAATAATCAATTATCTATTCAAGACTGATTCTTATTCAAAGGAAGGAAAAACTATCAACTAATGGAATTGTACTCATGGTTAAGTTATACATCAAAGTAATTGCTGTATTTCTAATAGCTACAGAGAAGTCTATTATCTTGATTATAGCTATCAGTAAGTGAAAATATACTCACACTTCACAAATACATTAGGAGTTTCATGAATCTTGAATTTCAAAGAGTAATATCAAATTATCTAATTGCTAATTAGCATTTTAAAATTTATTTGCATTTGCTTGCTACTGGCAAATATTATTCTTTAGTTATTACATAAACAACAAGAAAAATTTTAATACATTTAAATTTCTACATGCATGGTTTCTCATATAGACCTGGGTTAGATTTATACCTGAGCATTTCTCGGGGTAGGGGGGCTGTTAATGAAAATGATCGTATGATTTTTATTTCCAATGTCACCTGTTTGTTCCTTGTATACGGGAAAACAATGGACTTTTGTATATTCACTTTGTATCCTGCA
>VMDR010021460.1:0-16834 GCA_007922815.1 Macrotus californicus | reverse complement strand
CTCCAGGACCAAGGAAGGCAGCCGACAAGAGCGAAGGAGCTCGCGCGGAGCAGGACGTGCGCTCGGGGCCCGGCCCGCCGGCCCGCTCACCTCCTCCTTCCGTGAGCGCTTGGACACCTTCTTCTCCATTTTGGCGGCCGTCTTCTCCGCCCCGCGGCCCTTCTTCTCCTTCTTGCCTTTCTTGCCCATCGTGCCTGTTTGAAGCGGCGCTGGACACCTGGGACCGACCAGAGAGGTGTGCGGCGCGCCGGAAGTACCTTACGGGCCGGCGCGCAGAAGTGCGTCACTTCCGGGAGTGCGGGCGCGGTTGAGGCTGCTTTTCCCTTTAGTCTACGGAGATAGCTCGAGAGCCTCGTGTTCGGCTGGCATAGGCAGAGAAAGTGGCTGGCCCGGCCAAAAGCGGCGGACCTGCGCCGGGTTCCCCTCCACCTTGCCCCCTTAGCTCTCCAAGGGGCGTAGCCGTTGTCTTTGGGAGGGACCCAGCCTGGCCTTGTGGCTGCCTGCCGTGTTTATTGTATTTGCGCAATTAGCTTAGCCTTGTGTAGAATGACCCCATTGGCCGACTCTGTCAAGGGGCCACATTTCTTTCTACTTTGGACTCTTTCAAAATGAAATGATTGTTGTGGCTTCATACCCAGAAAAATGTTCATGCATTATCTAGGACTGGCAGACCCTCAGTGACGACAGCCCTTTCCCCCACACAGCACTGCTGGTCTCTTAGGTGCGGAGTGTGAAACTGGAAACGTTGGCATTCAGCTGCCTGTCACTACCAGAACCAATGACTAGAGACAAGGATCGATATTTATGGATCCTTCTGTGCAGATGCTGTGATCTGAGAAGACGGCGGGTTATGTATCCTAAAGACCACCTTAATGTCTTATCTCAAGCGACCTTTTAGTAAGGAGAAGAAAAGAGTAGGTAGGTAAGGGGTTTGGGGAAAAGGTTAATCAGATAAGAGTTGCAGTCAGTTGGAGATTTTCATAGTACTTCTTCATCTACTGATCAACAGTTCTTTATCTGCATCAGGGATGTTGGCTCAGATACCATCTCTGTCACTTGCAGACCCTCTGGGGCACAAACGTGGAATTGCTTGTCCACCTGGAGACATGTAGGTCCTGTATGCCAGTTCCTGGAACAACAGCTTTCCACAGGAGTTAATCACTTAAGCCTGTCAACTATAACTAAAACTAAAATCTTTAACTCTTCAGATCCCCTATCAGGAATATTGCGCTCCACAAGGAAACCTCAGCCCTGCCATTCCACTTTCTATGGGTCTTTTCTCAGTGTCCTGTGTTAGGGGACTTGCTTCTTCATCAGTAGAACAGGACTGATGACACCTTCCTTCCAAGAGTAGTCTGTTTACTAAGCCTGAAGCACTAGAATTGCCTGCTAGGAAATTGTACTCTAGTATTTGACTGAAATACCATAATAAATGGGAAGACCATTTGTAGGACATGGAATGCTATGGTTTGAACAGAGCAGAGTGAAATTGCTTACCATTAATTAGAAGATGGTTTCTAATCAAAGCAGTAGGACAAATTAAGGATAACCACAAGCAAACATTTGGCAAAGGGGAAGCATAAATCAGGAAATGACCTAACTTCTTTGCAGGTGAACTGCCACAGAGCTCAGCCTTAAAGAAATGACCTTAGATCTAATCAATTTACTAATCATTGAACAGCCAGGGAGGAATGCTTTTCCAAACAGCTACAAGCTTATCCAGAAACCTTGTTCTTTATGAAGAAAATGAAATTTGGGGACATTATGGGAAGAAAAGGTAGAATAGGATTCTGATTGCCACAATGTCCAGCACTGCCTGTCAGAGAATAGGAGAACACCTATATAATTTTTATAAATTTTACTTATATAATTGATAGAATTTTATATAACTATCTCTTAATATTAAAGTTACAAACAACACTTGGAAAAAAGCATTGTTTTATTAAGCATAGATCTTATATAAGGTTAGGAAAGTCTTCACACAAAGGAGGACTGACCATGTGCTATGTGCGCATTTTCGGCACAGCACCTCGTACAGCGGGAGTGTCGCGGCGGAAAGAGCGCTTGTACCGAAAGGGTTAAAATTAAGTTGATTATTTGTTTAATTTGTTTTCCAGATTGGTGTAAAGTTTTTTTTTAGATTTTATCTATTTATTTTTAGAGAGAGGGGGAGGGAGAGAGAGGGGGACAGAAACATCGACATGCAAAATAAGTTGATTTTTTAAAATCCTTCTAATATCAATGTTATGAACATCTGGTTTTTTAATCCTTTCTGATTCAGAGACCAGCTCAATCACCATGCCCAGTCATCTCATGGTCAACAACTTATGCTTAAGGTCCATGTGGTAAGTGGCCCCTTAAACTCCAGCTGCCTACCCAGGAAAATAGATTGTACCCACTAAAAGTAAATTCTCCAGAAGGGCTCTTCTCTCACTGTACATCCAATCTCAGGCCACTTGGAGGGGGCCAGATGTTAACCTTTCATGGAAGCACAGTTTTGAAACCTAGGTTCTGGGGACAAAGCTAATCACATCCTCCTATTCTTGGCCACTCTAGTGAGTGAGCTAATTAATATAAAACATAGGAAATCAACAAAGACTTCTACATCAGAATCTGTGAGTTGGTATGTTGTAAGAGGAACTCAGAAACTGGATTGGAGAATTGGCTGTGTTGCCCACTATTTCAAAGACTTGCCAGGAATAATATGCATGTTGTCTAATTTCCAAGTCAGTCAAGATTTTCCCATTAAAGGAGAGGGTGTGGGCTGGTGGGGTTGGGAGGTGGCAGAAATGAGGGACATCTATAATAGTGTCAACAAAAAAATAAAAATAAAAAAAATTTCCCTGTTAACAGCATTTTCTCCAATGGTCACAAGAACACACTAGAAACTTATTAATTATCTGAGTTTTATCTGAGTTAATGAGTTTTAATTATCTGTGTGCTGTATCTCTCTTCCACTACATTTTAATCTCCATCAGGCCTGCTCTGATTCACCTTTGTATCCTTTGAACAAAATGTTGCACTCTTTGTTACATGCTAATAAATAATGCTAATAATGCCCGGTGTGGCACAATTGGCTGGGCATTATTCTGAAAGGTGAAAGGCCACCAGTTTGAAACCTGGTCAGGGCACATGCCTAAGTTGTGTGTTCCATCCCTGCTCAGGTCATGTATGAAAGGCAACGAATTATCGATGTATCTCTCTCACATTGATGTTTCTCTTCCTCTCTTTCTCCTTCCCCTCTCCCTCTCTAAAAATAAATAAATAAAATCTTTCAAAATAATACATGCTAATAAATTATGAATAAACAGCACCTCTGGCCAAGATGGAGGCATAGGTAGATACAACCAAAAGAAGGACAACAAATTTAAAAACAAAAAATAACCAGAACTGCCAGAAAATTGAACTGTATGCAAGTCTGGCAACGAAGGAGTTAAAGAGAAAACATTCATCCAGACTGGTAGGAGAGGCAGAGACAGGCATCCAGGGCAGAGAAGACTAGCAGCAGGGTGGCAGCTGGTGGACCCGGCAGTACCACATTTTCATGCAGATAAACTGGGAGGAACAACTGGGGAGCAAGACAGACCATACAACCCAGGGTTTGAGCATGGGGGAATAAAACCTCAAAATCTCTGACTGTAAAAACTTGTGGGGGTTGTGGCAGGTGGAGAAACTCCCAGCCTCACAGGGGAGTTCATGGAGAGACTCACAGGGTCCTACAAACCCACCAGCATGGAATCAGCACCAGAAGGACCCAATTTGCTTGTGGGTAGCAGGGAAGTGACTGAAAGCAGGCCGAGAGCTGAGCAAGCAGCATTGTTCCCTTTCGAACCCCTTCCCCACATACAGCACCACAAGGCAGCCATGTGGGCTGCCCCACCCTGGCAACTCACCCCTTACTACATAACAGGTGCACCAAGACAAAAAAACATTATCCAAATATAGAACAGATCAAAGCTCCAAAAATAGAACTAAATAATGAAGAGATAGCTAACCTATCAGATGCAGAGTTCAAAACACTGGTAATCAGAATGCTCACAGAAATGGTTGAGGATGGTCGAAAATAGAGGAAAAAGTGAAGGCTATGCAAAGTGAAATGATGGAAAATGTACAGGGAACCAACAGTGAAGGGAAGGAAACCAGGACTCAAACAATTTGGACCAGAAGGAAGAAAGAAACATTCAACCAGAACACAATGAAGAAACAAGAATTCAAAAACATGAGGAGAGGCTTAGGAACCTCTGGAACAACTTTAAACATCCCAACATCTGAACCATAGGGGTGCCAGAAGGAGAAAAGGAACAGCAAGAAATTGAAAACTTATTTGAACAAATAATGAAGCAGAACTTCCCCAATCTGGCAAAGGAAATGGAATTATGCTCCTTCTATGCTACTTGGACCCTCCCATGTGAGCCCCCACTTTAACATGCCCCCCCCCAGTATGTCTCTGATGTCTCAATCTCTCAAATATCCTCTCTCTCTATGAAGAGAGTTAACTAATGACGTTGGGAGTCATGTCGATTCCACATCATATGTCACCGGGGCAAAGCAAATTAAAACGGAGACACCAGCACACACCTGGGAGAACAGCCCAGAGCCAGAACACTGACAGCAGCAGATGCTGGCCAGGCTGTGGAGCATCTTTTCCTTTGAGTAATGGACTCAGTGTTGCCCTCAATTCATGCCCCAAAGTAGCTAGCCTGTAAGGCCAGTGCTGTGAAGAAGCCAGGATGTGACGGTGGATGGGGTCCGGGAAGCCAGTGCCCACCTCACAGAAAGTAGGGTTAGGGGGCACACTGCACCGGCAGGCTCACAGGGCTCATGGTGCTCCCCATGACGTTAAGGGCTGCTTCCTGTCTGACTAATGGTCCTGGTCTTCCTGGAACACACGCTAGGGAGAGTCCCTGATGAAAAGATACATAAACTTCCTGCGGTGGCCAGCAGGGGGCAACAATCACACAACATAGAAGATGGGCTCCAGCCACAGACACAAGTGAAATGTTCACATTAATATATATTTAATAGTAATAATAATAGTAAAATAACAAGTGAAAATAGAGAAAAGTCTTACTGCATTTAAAATTACCAGGTACTATGTGAATTGGGCATCCTCACCATCCCATTTTGACCCTTAACCCATGCCTGCCCAGTCCCGGGGAAGGGGTCTCCATTTCTTTTTGATAATATACTTAAAAGTACCTTATTTTCGCTTAACATAATACCACTTTGGTCCGCTGTCCAGGTGGACGGGGTGGAGTAGACTGGGCACTGTCTGGCCATTGCAGAGACGAGACAGCCTGACCCTTTCTTGGTCTCCGTTCTTTGCTGTGGTTTCCTCTCAATTTGGGGAACTTTCGGTCTCTTTTTCTGTATTTGTCTGTCCGCACACATTTTAGAGCTATTGTAAGCAGCTTTACTCGGTATTTCAGAGCACACAATGTTCAGAGCGGGCCAAACAGTCCTGCCCTTGCCTGTGGACACCTTGATCCTCCCGTGTCCCCCAACCCACTCACGTCTTCATCCGGCCTGAAAATGTATGTCTCCCTCCCTTGAAGCCAGGACCATTGACCCACACCCACTCTGAGGATCGAAATGGGGAAACTGAGGCTCAGAGATAAGACATCACCACTCAAGGTTAAATGGGCATGGGGCGATGGGTATTTAACACCTGTTTTAAGTAAAAATCGGAACTCTAGCTCAAGTCATTGTCCCCTGAAGCATGAAGACAAGACCACAGGATAAGGAGGAGACTTTAACCCCAAGAACAAGGGGCACCGAGTAGACAGGAAAGACTCAGAGGCTTGTTCTGGGGAAGGTTGACTGGGTGCCGTCACTAGGAGAGAAAGAGAAGTCCAGGAGGGCAGCTGTGATAGGAAGAAAGCCACCCTCTGGGGCCGGGAGAAAGGGTATGCTTTATTTCGCTGTTTTTTCTGTATTTCTCCTTTGTGCTCGTGGTCACATTGACACTCAACCTGAACTGCACAGGTAGATGGTGAGCGTGTCTCTGCTGATCTGAGCTGTGCGGGGCACAGGGACCCACGTCTTCCTGAACCATCTCCGAGGCCTGGGTGACCACTGTCCATGGTAAAGACCCCACAGGGATGTGCTGATGGACAGGCTGAGGATAAAAGAGACCCCATGCGGGGGGCTCTGACATGGAAGGACGTGTCCTGGGTCACCTCACCTGCAACTCGCATCTTGGGATGCCTGGGGATTTATCTCCCGCTCCATCATGGAAATGAGAGCCAGGCTCCTGGGGAAAAGCTGTTTTCCTTCCTGAGGGGCTGCTGACAGGACAGCCTGGTGACAGGGAGGGCCAGCCTCTGAGTGGCCACACCCCGTGTGTGTGTCTACCCTGAGGACACCGTGGTCTCCTCCTGAACAGCTGGGTGCAGAGGAGGAGACACCATAACTCCCACCCTGCTGTGACTTGGTGAGATGTGAGGAGGGGAAGCCCTGGTCTGGGAGGGACCCCGCCGCACAGTCAGGCCCTGATGTGTCAGGCCCTGATGTGTCAGGAGACCCCAGAACTCAGGAGGCTCAGAGGGAAGAGGTTTCTGTTTAGGATTCAGGGCCAAATCTCTCACAAGAACTCTCTTCCAGGTCAGAGTGTGAGCCCAAGGACCCCACTGCTGGCAGGTGAGTCTATTCCCAGGTGTCCCAGGTCCCACTCCTCATGGGGGACAAAGGGCCTCTCCACCGGCAGCTGAGGATGGAGAATTGAAGATCCTGGCCGACAAATGGGGGACACCTCTGGGGTTCTGGGACTGACAGCTGGGAACTGGGTTTGAGAAATGTCCTGTGACCGAGCCTCTGATTTCCTTCCAGGAACCCTCCTCAAACCCACCATCTGGGCTGAGCCAGGCTCTGTGACCCCTGGGAGAGCACCATGACCACCTGGTGTCAAGGGACCCTGGGGGCCAAAGAGTTCCATCTGGATAGAGATGGAAGCCCAGCACCCTGGGGCAGGGAGTCCCCACTGGATCCTGGGAAGATAGCCAAGTTCTCCATCACATGCATGACAGAGCCTGCTGCAGAGAGACAGCACCATTACTATCACAGCTACAGTGGCCTGGAAATAAAACCCGACACTGTCTAATCACCAACAAAGTTTATGTTGGGGTATTCATATGTATCCCACAGTGTATGATTCTGAAAATACAAACTCCTATGATATAATGTTCTTTCGACTAGCCCGTTTCTTCCGAATGACAGCGGGGACTTTGTGTTCATTTCTAAGCCTCCTGTAAGATGGTGAGAACATTGCATAGACGGCACAACACGTGGCATGCACACGCTTGTGGGCACGTGTTTCCTCTGCCCGGGGCCTGTGGACCTCCCTCTCTAGCTCTGCGGCACACACATGGTGTCATTCTTATTTGAGGTTGCGCCCCTTGACTATCCCCCATTTTCCAACTGGTAAGCTATAGGGAGCCATCAACTAATTACCCCTAAGTATTCCTTCACCTTATAAATCCATTTCTGGTTGATGAAAGTTAATTTTTCTTTGATAGCAAAGACCGTTTTTTCTCTTCCTCACACACTGAGAAGTACCGGGTGCCATTCGGGCAGTTGACATTAGAGAGTGGTGTGGGTTGGTGGTTCTCAACGAGGAGCGAGTGATGTCCCACCGTTTCTCCCCTTTTCTCAGGACCCAGAGCAATGTCAGAGGAAATGCTCTTCGCATGGGGGAGGGGTGGGGATGGAGAGGACCACTGGAATCTAGTGGGTGGAGGCCTTGGGATGGTACTGATCATCCTACAGTACACAGGTCAGCCCCCAACAAAAATTGCCCCAAATTTCACTGCTGAGGAGATGGAGAGCCCTGCTGTGTGCCCTGCCCTCAGCGTTCCCAGGAGGCTTCCTCTCAGCCTGCTGCTCTCATCTCTTCCAGCCTTGCCTACTCCCACTCCCCCTTCCCCTTCCTCTTGTATCTCTGTTCCAGTCCTTCTGAGCCTGAATGTGCCCTGTGTCCAAAGTCAGCCCTAACCTCTCAAGGACCCCGACCCTCTTTCTCCTCTTCTAGCAGGAGGAATCCACTAGAGGGCGCGCAGGAGTCCCCGTGGACCTTCTGCCTCACCTGAGACCAAGAGAAGCAAGTGTTTTCACTGCCACAAACTCGACCCTCAAATACCCTAGCTTTGCTCAGGGTGGAGCTCCTGCACCAGACAGCTGGGTCCTCAGGGAAAAACCTCACATTGGAGGATGTGGTGGCATGGACTGGAACGTGGAACCAATCCCAGCACCCAAGTCGCTAGGGAGAAGGATGTCAGTGTAGGCTGGACACTCAGGGCCCAACGCCCCCAGCCTGTGTGTAGGCACTGGCGGAAGTGACAGTGAGTCCGTGGCCCTCTTACCTGTGCCTGTCCTCCACACAGTAGAATGACACAGCAGCCCCTTCCTTTGAGACCTCGAAGTTCCTTCCACTAGAGGGGAGCGTGTCCGCCCCTCCCCCATTTGTCTCTGCATAAATGAGGTCTTGGTCAGCTCCCACCATGCAACAGGAGGCTCACGGTTTCCTTGTTTCTCTCAATCAGCAGTAAGAACAGTGTCTCAGGCTGGCCCCTTTATCTCTGGTGCATTCAGGAGACCTGCTGTGTGTATCAGGCCTGAGGTCACCTCAGAGTCACCCCAGGATAGGCCCAGCACCAGCTCCTCCCATCATTGGTCTGTGGTCTGAGCCCTGAGCCTGGTCCTCTGGTCCAGGGAGCTGCCCCGCCTGAGGCTCAGGTCTCCTCAGGACATTCTGACCTTAAGAGGGGCTTCTGTCACCAGCCCCAACTGTGGCTCTGCACACCCGTGGGTGAGGCCAGCAGGAGTTCTTGTAGGAGGTCCAGCCCCAGAGGCTTGCAGTCCAGGTGGTGGACACAGGCATCCTGGCCTCCCTCCTGACAGCGTGATGAATCAGGGCTCGAGGCAGCGCTGTGGGCACCTTCCTCAGGCCACGGAGCTCCCCTCTTCTCCTCGTCTGCCATGGTGTCTGCTTTGTCCAAGTCCCAGTGGATGTGGAGTGTCCTCAAAGGCCATTTTGTTTCTCTTGTCGTCATTATGCATTATTTCCCAGGTAACCTGTTAGGGTGGCAAAAGGCGATGGTTGATTTGTGCCTGGTAAGCCCGCCTTGCGTTCCTGGGGAGCAAACTCAACTTGACAAATCCTGATGGATCTTGGTAGCATTTTCTTTAGGGATTTTTCATCTCTGTTCATCAGAAGGGCACGAGAAGGGCCCATGCATTTACTTTCTCATTCTCTCCTGGTCTGGCTTTGACGTGCAGGTTACGCTGCCCCGTTAGAGATGTTCATGAGAGTTCTTTACTTTTCCTTTTCTCTGGGAAAGGTCAGAGTGAGCTGCCCTTTGGTTTCTCTGTAGCTATTGCTGTTGTTTAACCTGAAGAAACGTCACACTCCTTTTCTTGTAAAGTCACAGGAGCGTTGCAATACATTTCCGCACGTGTGTGTCCGTGAACCCTCCGCCCGGATCACGGGACAGAGCTGTGCCCGAGTCAGGGCCCGTTCTCCTGCCCTCCCAGCAGCCACGGCCCCAGCGTCGCCTCCACTCCAGCCTGTGGCACCAAGATCAGTTTGTCCTTTGGGAGAACTTACCAGAAGTAGAGTCATTTCTGGTGTTTCTCTCTGCGTTTGAGGACTTGTGTTCAAGTGTGTGCATGCAGGATCACCTGCTGCTGTGGGGGCAGTGAGTCACCCCCTTTTCCGGCTGCGTAATATCCCTTGTTTGCACGTACCACAATACTTAGCCATGGGCTGCTGGACACCAGGACTGTCTGTTTGGGGCTCTTCTGAACAATCCGGATGTGAATGTTCACGTACACTGTGTGTACTCTGGTGGGTTGAACTCACGTCCTTGAGGTAAATTCCATTTGATTTGCCGGAACACCTTTTAAAATGTATATAAATTTTAGATTCTCCTGCCAGGTATTTGAATGAAGTTGTACTTCAACCAGAGAAGTTTACGTGTCTAGATTCCCAACTGTTGGTATCATCAGCCCTTTAAATATTAGCCATCCTCATGTGGTTGGCATTACATTTCAAAATGGCTTTTATTTGTGTTTCCAAAAAAAAACCAAAAACAAATAAAGCACATTCTTCTTCACACATGCTGACTGGCTATTTACATATGTTCCACTGTTCAGTGTCTCTTAGAGTTTTTAGCCATTAAAATAAAAAATTTGGCCCTGGCTGGTGTGGCTCAGTGGATTGAGTGCTGGCCTGCAAATGAAAGGGTCACTGGTTTGATTCCCAGTCAGGGCACACGCCTGGATGGTGGTCCAGGTCCCCAGTAGGGGGAGCGCGAGAGGTAACCACACACTGATGTTTCTCTCCCTCTCTTTCTCCCTCCCTTCCCCTCTCTAGAAATAAATAAATAAATAAATCTTTTAAAAAATTGAATTGTCGGTCTTTTTCTTGTAGCTTTTGTAGGGTTTTGTTATGCATTTGGATATGGCTTGTCATATAGATACAAAAACACACATATAAAGCTGCCTGATGTATAGGCGCATATATGGACATAAACAAAACTTGTATATGTATCAAAGAGAGAATAGGATGTCTTTTAAAAAACATAAATTCTAACTTTAATGAATTTTTAAAAGATGTATGGTGTGAGTTCAGGTCTCAGTGTATATCTTTCTTCCATGGAGACGCTCATGTTCATTGTGAAGCTGCCCACACTTTGCTGTGAGTGTACACGTGTGACATGTGCATGCGTGCATGAGTGTGTGAGTGTTTGTGTGACAATATCCTAACTATTAGCCAGATTTCCTCTCATTGTTATAGTGTAAGTCCTGATGGGTTTTTGCTAGTTCTAATTTTCTAGAAGTGTTGCCAATTTTGCCTGAGTTACCGACTGTGCAGCCTAAAGAGTTTTTGGGACTCCAGTCTGGCTGCGGCTCCAGTTGCAGCCCCGCCCCTTCCCCACGGCTCACAGGCCTCGTGTGCGCTTCCTCTGTTATTCTGATGACAAGTTTTTCTCACAGGTGATAAAACACTGACAGACCTTTCCAAGAAAGTAATTTGCGTTGTGTCAATCTTCTCGATTTTCTGTTATCTTCTACTTTATTGATTTCTACTTTTATCTTTTCCTCTTTTGTTTTCCTCTCAACTTTTGAAGTGGATAATTATTTCATTTTTAATCAACCTTTTCTAGCATGAGCATCTAAGCTACTGAATTTCCTGGGCACACCACTTGAGCTGTATCCCATAACTTTTGGCAGAAGTATATTTTTAATAAAGTACCACAGACTTAAAATACTCAGGCAGAGCCGTGTGACCAGGTCCCACATGCACAGATATCGGCTGTCCTGGGCACAGCCTCAGTTTGGGGTTCACTGCCCCCCCCAGAGCCTGAGCGCCCGGGTCACACTGTGGCTCCACAATGACTGGGACCGAGACCCTCTGCAGGTGGGCTGGGGGACAGCAGTCATCAACCCGGGACCAGCACCTCCTGGGAAGAAGAGGCGTTTTCTTTTTTAAAACATTTTTATTGAATTTATTGGGGTGATATTGGTTAATAAAATTATGTAAGTTTCAAGTGTACATTCTATAACACCTCATCTGTATATTGTGTTGTGTGTTCAGCACCCAAAGTCCAGTCCCCTTCCATCACCACTTACCCCTTTACCCTCTTCTCCCTCTCCCTCCCCCGCCCCCTTTCCCTCTGGTAACCACCATGCTGTTGCCTGTGTCTGCCAGTTGTTGTTTTTATTGTTGTCTAATCTTTTCACCTTTCCATCTGGCCCCCAACCCTTTCCCCTCTGACACTTGTCAGCCTGTTCTCTGTCTCTTATGAGTCAGTTTCTATTTTGCTTATCAGATTTCACATAGAGCTAACTGCCTTATTTCACTTAGCATAATACTCTCTAGGCCCTTCCGTGCTGTTGCAAAGGGTGAGATTTCCTTTTTATGACCATGCAGTGCTCCACTGTGTGAATGACCAGCTTTTTATCCACCCATCCACGGAGGGGCACTGGGCTGCTTCTAAATCTTGGTGATTGTAAATAGTGCCGCTTCGTAAACATAGGGGTGCTTATGTTCTTTCCAATTAGCATCTCCAGATATATTCTCAGAAGTGGGATTCCTGGGTCAAAAGGCAGGTCCATTTTTAATTTTTTTCAATAACTCCACACTGCTTTCCACAGTGGCTGCACCAGTCTGCATTCCCACCAACAGTGCATGAGGGTCCCCTTTCTCCACATCCTTGCCAGCACTTGCTGTTTATTGATTTACTGATGCTAGCCATTCTGACAGGGGTGAGGAGATATCCATTGTGGTTTTAATTTGCATGTCTCTGCTGATTAGTGACATTGATCATCTTTTCATGTGTTTATTGGCTGTCTGTATGTCCTCTTTGGAGAAGTGTCTATTCAGGTCCTTTGCCCATCTTTTAATTAGATTGGGGTTTTCTGTGTGTATGAAGGACACTTTCTGATGAATCTGTCAGACGTGTCCCAGGGACTCCGCTCCACCAAACTTAAGTCACACAGGGTCCCAGCCATGCCTGGGCTGGAGAAGGACATAGACAGTGGTCTGAGCAGGTTAGGCAGGAGCCAGTCAGCACTTGGGGCCAGGCTGGGATAAGGCCACCTGCCCTTGGGCAGTGTCCCCAGCACATGCCCTTGGAGGGGAGACCTGGCAGGTCCCCCAATGGACCACATGCAGCCACTTCCCTTAGAGCTCACTGTCCTCATTACCCTCAAGTTGCGAGGGCAGCTTTCTCTGATCTCACTTCTCCCTCTCTTTGCTCCTGTCCATTCCTCAGACCAGGTCCTGCCCTGTCCCCAGGCTTCCCTCCATCCCGCTGAGCATCTTCCACAGCCACCTCCTTGCATCGAAACCTCTCAACCTCATGCTGCCTCCCCGAGAGCCCGCCTCACAGATGTGGTCAGATTGCTGGTCCTCTCTGGGGAGGCCTGAGGGACAGAGCGAGAGCTCAGTCACCTGCCTGGGTGGGAACAGTGGGTGCTCCTCCCCTGGGGTCCCCAGGCTATCTCTTCTCTGGATGAGGCCCTCAGCTGGTCTGTGGGGCAGGACCCACCCCTGTGCTCAGTCTGGGGATACTGAGGGGGGCCAGGTGCCCCCTGCAGACAGGTGTGGAAAGAAGGAATGGAGCTCACCAGGACGACTGAGTGGTGAGAGCAGTTAGAGCCTGGGGAGTAGAGAGAAGGTCAGTACCGCTGGTCAGGCCCATGGTGCTGACCATCCCATAGGCACTGGCTGATGCCTTGTAGGGGAGAGCGACCCCTGGAGTTGTGCGGTCTGTGCCCATCTGTCCACATCGTCAGGAAGAGTGTAGGGGCAGCTTCCCTCCAATTGGGGTTCAGGGCTCTGCAACTCACTGAGTCCCTCAGGAGAGGGGGATCCCGGAAGGAGAGCCTGCTGGGCCTTGAGAAGCTGAGGGGAAGAACGAGGTCAGGTCCCACATGGCCAACCTGAGGATGCTCCCTACAAGGACGTCTGGGTGTCCAGGAATCCCTGGGGCTTAGTGGGGTGAAAGGCATTCCCTGGAGGCTGAGGCTTGGGGGTTGCTCACTTAGGAGGGCAAAGCCTACAGGGGCTGATACAGGCATGGAAGGTGTGGGGTGTCCCAGGACTTTGGGGTTCAGCTCTAGCATGAGTCAGCCTGGGCTGGTATCCCCATGAGCAGGTGTGCCTGTGTGCCTCTTTCTGTGGTGATGCTGGAACCTCGTGTGGGAGAGAGAGCTTGTCCTGCATGTGACCCTGTCATTGAGTCTCAGCCCAGGAGGGTCCCTGTCCCGAAAGAAGACTCGTGTCCCTGATTCACACATTGCCCTTCAGGAGGTGGGGTGGGGTCTTTAGATAGGGGTGGAACCTGACTGGAGACCGCCCCTTCACTCCAGTTGCACCTCATCCCAGGGTCTCAGATTGAGACCTGGGCTCTCCGATCCCTTCTCCTCCCATTTCTGAGCAGGACAATGGGAGCAAATTGTTTTATGTCAAGTACATTTCTTCTCGGTGTTGCCACCTGAACATGGCTCCTCCTGTCTGTTCCTGTCATCCATGCTGGAGTCCAGGTGCCATCCACATGTCCCCCTGGAAAAGGGACAGAGCTCAGATTCCTGTGGGCTTATCATGTGCTCCTACAGTTCATCACATGACCACCGCCCGCCTTCTGAGGGACTCAGTGTCAATGTCACCTCCACTGTGGAGATGGTGCAACTGAGACCAACCAGAGATGGGCTCTGGAGTGGAATGGGACCTTAAGTCAACAACAAGGACCATGTCAGTTCCTATTTCTGAGCACTTACTAACTCAGTGCAAGTTTTCCAAGGACTTCCCACCTTTATCACTACTAAGGAAAACTACTTAGAAACTGCAACATAACCATCATTTTCAGATAAGAAAAAATCTATTCACAGTTTAATAACAGAGAGGAGGGGACGAGGTTCACTCAGATCTCACACCCAGCCGGAGGGGTCACTTTTGCTCACGCTGACAACATTGGAGACCTCACACTGATAGAGACCCAGCGCCCTCCTTCCTGGTGGGGGCTGTGCTGAGGGTGCTGTTGCCCCAGATGACTCCGTCCTCTCCGTGAGCTGCAGACTCTGGTCACTGAAGAACCACCAGATGAAAATCCCAGTGTCATTTGTGAGATGGGACAGGACCAGGGTGTCCTTACACTCGGTCACAGTGGTGTTCCTGGCTCGGATGGAGGGCTTCCCCACGTGCTCTGTGGAGACACAGAGGAGGTGACTGACCAAGAGCGGGCTCCTTCCTCAGAGATCTCAGCCACTCACTGTCCACAGTGAGCTGAAGGACCATCGCCAAAGGATGGCCCTGACCTCTGCAGAAGAACGAGTGTCTTTGTGAAGATGACAGTCTATAAGGAGAGGACAGCACCTCCTCTCTGACCCCAGGCCCTCAGGTGAGCCCTGACCTGTCCACGTGGACATCTCTGCAGTATCAGCGCCAGGACCCCCTTTCAGCCCACGTGTCCTACAACCTCATCGTCAGGTTTGTACAAGTTTTTTTCTACAAACTTTTTGACCCCTTCCTAAAACTTTCTTTGACTTCAAGAAAGATCAGCTTTTGCTCCTCATGTAACCTTCATGCATGTTGGGAAAGGCAGGCTTGCCATTTCTGTCCAACTCTGGGGCCAAGGAGACTTTTCAGAAAGTGGGAAGGCATCTCCTTCTTGTTAAATAATTCACTAAACAATAAAAACAGCCCAACCTAGTCTTCATGACCTTGGACCTGGAGAGGCTTCATCCACAGGGTTGCTCAGTCTGAGCAGGACTTCACTTCCTGCTCTGCGGACGGAGTATCACCACAAAGGAAATCTCCAGAGAAGTGGTCATGGTTCTAACAACCGACAGGAACTGTAGGACTAGAAAGAAACTACTCAGCGTGGTAAAGGCCACGCGTGAGAGTCCACAGCTAACAACACTCCATGGAGAAACTGAAAATGTTAGTAAGACTGTGAACAAGACAAGGGTGCTGCTTCCGCCCTTTCTCTTCACCACAGTACTGAAAGTTTGGCCAGAACAACCAGGCAGAACGATGAAATAAAAGGCATACAAATTGGAAAGGAAGAAGAAAAATTCTCTCTCTTAACAGACGACATAATTTTATACGTAGAAAACCCTAAAAGACAAGGTCAACACTCGGCACCATCTTCGTTTCTTGACAAAAACCATGAGTGATCCCAAAACAGAATTTCATAAAAACAATTTCATTTACAACAGTATCAGAAAGAATAGAATACTGATCAATGAGCTTAAACAGGGAGGTGGAAGATGTATACACTGAAAAGTACATTTCTGAAAGAAAGTACAGAAATAAATAAATGAAAAGACATCCACGTTCATGGGCTGGAAGACTTAGAGTGTCACTATAGCCCGAAATATCTACATATTCGATATGATCTATATCAAATCCTGATGACATTTTTGCAGAAATAGAAAAGTCCATCCTAGAATTCATATGGAATTTTAAGGGACCCCAAATAGTTGTGGCAATCTTAAAAAAGAAGAACGAATTTGGAGGTCTCACACTTCCTAATTTCAAAATTCACTACAGAGCTCAAGTAACCAAAATACCGTGGCAGTGGCATGAAGACAGACTGTGGGGCATGGCAGAAACCCAGAAATGAAGCCTCCATTATATAAGCAAATGGCTTCAACGAAGAAGCCAACACCATCTAATGGAGAAAGGACAGTCTTTTCAACAAATGGTGACGAACGACAATATCCACTGCAAACAAATGAAGTGGACCATTGTCTCACACACAGATGAACTCAAAATGGATTTAATTCTAAAGGTAAGACCCAAAATTATAAAACTCAGAAGACAATGTAAGGAGAAGCTTAATGACACTGGATTTGGCTATGATTTCTTAAATATGACATTAAGAACACAGGCAAAAAAAAAGAAAAGATCGACAAATTGAACTTTACAAAAATGAAAACCTGTTCACCAAAGGACACAGTCACCAGAGTGAAAGGTGACCTATGGAATGGGAGAAAACACCTGCAAATGATATATAGGATGAGGGGTTAATGTCCAGAATAGAGAAAGAAAAGAACTACAATTCAGCAAAAACAAGACCAGATAACCAGGTTGGAAAATGAGCAAAGGACTTGAATAGACATTTCTGCAAAGGAGATATACAAATGGCCAATAAGCACCTGAAAAGATGCTCAACATCACTATCAAAACTCTCGAAGTCAGAGTTGTTGCTTGTGACATCGAGGGTGGGTAACTCCGCTCTGCAGATAACAGAGGGAACATTGCCCTGTGTAGTACCTTTGATTCCTCCAAAGGCTTCTTTGATCACAGTTGGCACCTCTCACCTCTCGG
>VMDR010021459.1:0-16843 GCA_007922815.1 Macrotus californicus | reverse complement strand
ATTAACTAAAACATCCTTATTTTTTAAGCAGTTGGTGTCTAACTATGAGGAAAGGTGCAGCAAATCCAGATCCAAAGTATAAAGTCATCATAGCTAATAACCGCCACTTGTTTTCCACCGAAAATGGCAAATTCTTCCCTGGTCCTTCCTCATAGTGGCTCCTACGGACCACAGAGGTGGTGAATCTCCGAATGCTCTGTCCCAACATTTTGCTGTTGGAAGCCCTGCGAAATGGGCATAAACTGAGAGCAGAAAATATGGCGCTACCACGCTAAGACCTTTTTTCTCGACCTTGTCCCCTTTTGTGCACCGTAGCACTTATTTTTTAAAGATGTGTTTCTGGGTAAGCGAAAGACTAAACATTTAGTATGTCTTTGTTTTCAGGGCCCAGGGACTTCCAGCTGGAGACTGTGCTAACGGGCTCTGTCTCTTGCTGTTCGGAAGCTTAAAGATGCTGCACCCTACTTTAGGATTTACAGGCTATCTCAGTTTCATAAATCAGCGATGTGTGCTCCGTGTGTGGGAGTCTGCAAATTCTAAACTAATATGTCGCTCCCTTTCTGTCTAGCATCATATTTATGTTAAGGCTCCATAAATCATGCTCTACGTTTCTGCAGCACGACCATGATGAAAAGTGATGTAACCAACAATAAGAAAGAATGGAAATTAAAATGCAAGAAAACAAAATGAAATAAAAATTCATGCGACCCACGATTTAAAGCCGCTTATTTCAGAAATGTGCATTGATTAGGGGAAGGAAATCAAGTATTCAGCCTGCATTTAGCCACTTGGCTGCTAAGCCATGCGACTTGTCCTTGTCAAATGTGCCCTTGTCAAGGCCTCAAGGGTTGTTGCTGGATCAGAGGTGAATGGGTGGTAAGCTTTTGAGCCTTAACGTCTTTTGGGGGGCAGACTTTCCAGAAGAATCTTAGGGGCCAGTGCAATGAGATGGGATTGTAAGAGAACATTTTGGAGACCAAATTTCCCACCAACAACTTTCTGAAGCGGGACTCCAGGAAGCACGTCTCAGGCTTGGGTCAGGATTTTTGCTTTTTCCTGCCTAGCTTAGCAGACCAGAACAAGGTGGTTTTCAGCTGTTCCATTTTAACCGAAGCCATTCTGTCATACAGATTTTAGTGTATTTTATGCATACAGATTTCTTCCCTTTGTGTGAAGCTCCGAGAAGCCCTGAATGTACCAGAGCTAAAGAATGAGCCTGCTAAGTGCCTTGGCTGGTAGAGGGCAGTGATTTCAAAGGGAAACTACTTGGATACAAAGCATCTTCCTTTTCTTTAGGGATATTTGCTTTAAAAGTTTGTTTATTACATTTGAAAACTGACTGAAACATCAGGTTATGCATTAGATCAAGGAATAAAAGTAATATTTTAACATGCTAAAGGAATTCTGCCAGCCAGCCATAAGTATCAATCCATCACAATTATTAGAAACAATGTACTCTGCAGTAGTAAAGGGATACAGCCCATATGCAGACACACACTAAATAAATTCCCTCTTAGACTGGCTGTTTCCTCCCCTGCCTAGGCAAAGCAGAAACTGTTTATACAAAAGAGAAACGCTGAGAGATGGAACTCAACACCACAACACCACGTAGTTTTTTTTTTTTTTCCTGGTTTCAGTCATTCCTGTAAGTCTCCAAGTAGAATTTATATCAGCACCCCAGTTTCTCTCTTAAAAATATAGATTAGCCCTGAACTTCGGGGTTTGACATATGCAGATTTTTATTACAATACTAATGATTGCATGTAAGCATCAACAAAAACAGCCACTGGGGAGAAAGAAACGAGGGGCGGGCAGGCGGGAGAGACAAATTGACTCAACCTAGAAATCAGACTTCACCTCAGTGTTTTGCACATGTGGATTCCCCACTTCTGTTTCTCTTCACTTTCTTTTCCAGCCATTTCTTCATTAGTAGGAAAAAAATGCTAGAAGCCCGTCCCTCTTTCCTGTAGCCATTTGCTTTACGTAAACCAGCTAGCAAACCGCTCCGTTCGTATTGATGTAGACATTACCACAAATCGCCACTTAGGGACCTGAACGAATTGACTAACTGGTTTCAGATCCAATACACATAACTTGATCAGACGCAAAGTTTAAGTACACTTGCAGGCATGCCAACTGCACCTACCGGGAAGTGACTTTTCTGCTGCCAGCTTCAAGAGGCCCTAGGGGAAACTGAGAGGAAGGCAGGCAGACCTAGGGGTGAGGCAGCAAGTCTGAAGATGTCAGAAAGAACAGCCCAAGGTGGTAAGAAATAAGGCGTTCCCGGCAGGAAGCAAGGCAATTTCAAAAGCCACGTGGACATGTCAGTCCAGGGAGCACTTGATACAGCTTTCATTAGTTTCACTTTTTATCCTCCCTTCCAGCAGCTCCGAGGGTAGGAGACTGAGTGTCAGATGACATGAGAGATGACAACTCAGGTGAGAGAAATCTCAGCTGGTCAAGGGACCCAGAACAATGGCTTTTGAGTTAATTGTCTTCTCAGTAGACAGGAAATTACCTGGGTAGAACTGGGCAAAGGGTTAAGGGAGAGGTCAGAGCTGGTCCTACTGTGACCAGGGCTAAGGACCAGGTGAGCCTGTTCTTCCCATGCACAGCGGGCCAGCCAACCCTGACTGAGACACTAATCGGGCTGGAAATGGTCACTCCTGTCTGACCCAATCTGACTGTTATTGCATTAGCTGCTTCTCACTCCTTTGGATATAAGTTTTTGTTTTCCTCTAGCCCCCTTGGGAATAGGAATGCTGCTTTTCTGTGACACAGAACTTTCCCTTCAAAAATTATGTGATAAAACCTAGAAGGTTAGATGTGCAAGTGGAGGGATTTGTTGGGCATGTAGCCATGGAAGTTTTTGGAAAAAAATAAATGAGAAAAATCTGTCAGTCCAACTGACATGTACAAATCTGTCTGTATGTGTGTGTATGTATTGGGGTGAAGGCAATATGGATAGCGGTGAATGAGATAGGACCCTAGCAAGAAAGGAACGTGTAGTTTATTAGAAGCAGGCTCAAGAAAGACTGAACGTTAGAACAGAACAGAGAGGGGTGATTAGCTGCAGGGAGAGGGGTGGATATGGGTAGAATGCAAGAAAGATTGTGTTAGAGTAGGAAGCCCCTAAAAATTGAAATAAAAATCTTGGTTTAAACATAGATAAAAACACATATTTTATTATTATACATTTATATTGTTAAATGTACATTTAACATGTTTATTTTACTATTTGTTTATTTAATGTGTACTGTGGACCACTTACTGGGTGGTCAAAGCATTGTGGGTATATTGAGAAATAACACAGACACAGCTGCTGACCAAGTAGGGTTTCAGTCTCACAACAGTTGTCTGGGAGCAGATCCTAGAAGTGAAAACTTAATCCTTACAAATTGAAATAGATTCACGTCAAAGGTAGTTTTAAAAGTAATATAATAATAACAATAGCAAATAATAATGAAACTTAGGTCAAGGCTACCTTAATAATAGCACGCACAGTGAAAAATGAAAAATATTCTGATACGAAGTAGTAAACATACTAAATATTTCTGAATGCTTTGGTATCAGTCACTTGCTTATAGTTTAAAGTCTTCTGAGGCATTTTCACTTAATTATGCAATGCGATTATAATGTCTGTGTCAAAGACAGTTGGTACTCGGTGACACTCCATGTGCTGTCGTGTATTTCTGAGAGTGGAGGTAGAGCCAGGTGACTTGTTCTAGTCAATGGATTGGGAGAGAGAAAGTGACATGTATCACTTCTGGGCTATAACAGATAAAAGCCAGGTACCCTTTCCATCTCTCTTTCTTGGACACAGCAACATTAGGGGCCATGTTCCAGAGGCCTGAGCTTCAAAGCTGTCTACTGCCTAGACCATACCAGACTTTGCGTGGATATAGTGTGTCAAGCCACTGAGGCTTAGGGGTTTGTTTGTTACCACAGCAGAGCTTACCTTGACCCTTACTAATAAAAACCCCATTCGTACAAAAGACCGAGTGAGCTTGAGTATTTTAAGGAGATTTTTCCAAATATATCTGTACTTTATAGGAACATGTCAATCAAATATAAAATCTGTACCTAACAAGGTAGTAAGATAGATGTCAGTCACGGTGAGAAGTCTGACATCGTAGTATATATTCATTCAAAAAAACATCAGTTAGCCATCACGTCTGTGGCTTCCTGGTTTCAGTGGAATTGTTTTCATTGTATTTTCTTTTTTAACAGAAGATGATTCTGTTAAACAGAGCTTATGTCAGTGAAAGGTGGAATTATATAACATACCAAATAAGTCTTGATTTCAGATGTATCATGTCCACCTTAAAACTAACTTTCATATTGCCTAAATCAAAATTGTCACTGGTGTGAACAATAAGAAAATTACATATGACTTTTTCCTGTGTACTTAAAGTTTTACAATAGGAATTGGTCAAAACTCATAATTCTGTGCTATAAAAAAATATGAGAAACTTCCTGTCTTCAAAAAGTGTATGTTTGGAAATTAATTAGAGTTAATGTGATGATTCTTTTTTTAAAGAAGTTTTTATTTTTATTTTATATTTTATTGATTATGCTATTACAATTGCCTCAATGTTTCCCCCTTTGCACCCCTCCACCCAGCACCCCTCACTCCCTCTCAGGCAATCCCCACAAAAATATCTCACTACACTAGATGAAGCAACTGATGTCATTTCTGTACTCTAAGCTATAGCAAAATTCTTGATAAAATTCTTAGTATGTTGGCTGCTGGTATTTTTGTTAACTTTAAAGGTATAAAATATAAAGGTTTTAAGATACTCTTCCACAAATATTTAAATAAATGCAGTGGAATTTTGTGAAAATTGATTGTACAACATAAATGGTGCATCTCATGTTTTGACACTTGATCTGTTTCTCTAGATTTATGTTTATAGAGAGAGAGAGAGAGAGACTTAGAGACACTGTTCTCACATTGTGATTTTTATTGAAGTACAGTTAAGACAAATTTTGACATTGTAGAAAATGATCTGATTCCTGCTCTTAAAGAATGCTAGTAATGTGTGATTACTATGAGCTCTGTTTTATTCAGTTTGAAAAAAATCAAAAAAAAAATTTAAGCATTCTGAATCAGAACTTTGGTCCTTTTTACAGGGTGAAAATGGAGACAATTGTACTTGAACAACAATATAAAAAGGTGTTTCCCCCCATAATTCTATGTTTAAGAAAGCAAGGGGAAATGATATTAAACCCAGAAATTATTTGTGAATATTTTCCCTTAGAACTGAATCTGGAAGAAAGATATCTAAGATAATGCTGCTTAAAGTAAGAAAGTTGTAGAAGAAAATGGCTAGCAGTGGTTTTGTTGCAATTTAGATCCAGTGCATCAGGTAATAAGGGTGTATGATGTTAATTGTTAAATTATTCCAGAGCTTTGAAAGGCAAATCTCAGTGCTTCCATAAATTATGCTGGATTCAGTTGGAAAAAAGCCCTAAATGGGATGATCTGGAGAAGATAGGGAATCATTTTTACGTTGCTCATCTCACTTTGTCATAAAATGATCTTTTTAATGAACTTTCAGTTCTTAAATCATATCTTAATGAGAACTTGCTAGCTGGATGGGGTAGAAATAAAGATCAAATATAGTTGAATGCGCGTATAGATTTTCATCAGGAATACATTAGAATCCCAAACATAAGGGAAGTACAGAACTTGCTTCTCTCCCTGCCAGATTCAAATGCTGTGATCAGGAGGCCATTTTCCCTAATTAATATATTTTAGGTATCACAAAAGGTATTGATGGTATTCAAATGGTAAAATCTTTCTTGATAATTCTGATGAATTACTCATAACCTTGAGAAATTGTGAAGGACTAAGTAATATTAAAAATAATGACAATAATATTAAGAGTTTGCTGTGTACTGAATACTGTACTAAACACTTTGAATGTATTTTATTTACTGATGACAACTGTATGAGCTAGGAAGTATTATTATCTTCATTTTACAGATGAGGAAACTAGTATTAAGTAAATTGCTCAGGGCCATCAGCCAGTACCTGGTTAAGCTGGCACTGGATTCTAGAACAGATGCTTTTCATCACCACTCTCTCTTGACCCCTGACAATTGGACATACAATTGGACATCAACTTCAATGGTGGTTGAGGTGATGGAAGTAAAAACAAAAATATCATCTAGACTGACAGACAACTTTGCCGGCCTTTGTATATTCTATCATACACCTTTATTCTCCAGGCATCCCATGCTTCCCTAAATCACCAACTGCCTGGAAAAAGTGCCCAGTGAACCTTTTCCCAGTAGGGTCAAAATATTCCCCTCCCTGCCCCCCTGTGTTTTCTTTTCCCAGCAGGATTCTAGGAGACAGCCATTGAGATTTGCCCGCTATATGCATCCATACCAATATCAACACCTACGCCGTTGTTCCTGTGGTTCCACCAGCTTGGACAGACCTTGCCATGGACTGCCATTGAGCTGTGGGACCCTGCTGATGTAGGTTCTGTTATTCTTTCCATCCTCAGGTCTTCCTTTATCCCCATGCCAGCCAGTGCTGGCCCATATTGCACTTCTCATCGCCACCATATTGGGCTGTCCCTATTTCCTTCATCTTCCTCATGGCTGCTGTCCTCAACTTGTCATGGTGTTGTTCCAACTCTGAGCAGGAGCTCTAAAGGATGGCCCCATTTATTTCTCTTTCATAGTGTTTGCAGCTCTTATATCTTTTCCTAGAAGAGTGGCCTTGTTCTCACAAGTTCTTCTAGGTGCTTCTCTTGAGGAACTTGTACCTGTCATCTATGGCTAAGTAATAAAGCATACCCCTCTAGACTAGAAGCTTAAAACAAAACAAAAAAATAGTATATTTCTCTCACCATCTGTAGGTGGATCAATTGACCTGGGCTCATTTCTGCTCCATGTAGTGTTGGCTGAGCTTAGTTGGATCAACTGGAGGAGCTGGATGTCTCTTTCCCTTGGGGCTATCATCCTAGGAAGCTAGCCTGTGCTTTTTTCACGCAGTGCTGAAGGGATTTCCAGAGGCAACGAGAGAAGATAAACCCCAATGCATGAGCACTTTTCAAACTTCTGATGGTACCACATTTGCTGAAGTCCCATTGGCCAAAGCAATTCACATGGCCAAACCCAGGCCTGAAGTGGGAAGGGACTACATAATCATGTGGATAAAAAGAGATGCGATTCATTGGGCCATTACTATAACAAACTTTAGTAAGAGTCCTCCTGGAATTGGTTCAGAAGACATTTGGGTAACTCTGCCCTACAACGATGCCACACCCAACTGTCTGCCATCACCTAAACTCTTGTTTGATACTCAAGGCTCTCACCAATAAGGCTTTCTTCCAAAATTATCTTTTTATAAATCTTTTCAGGAATCCTCTACTCCAGCCTCTGTTCCTCTTCACTGTCTCTTCCCATTTCCTCAAGGTCAAACCCTTGCTATTGCTAAATAGCAAGCTATTTCAGCTTAAGGAACACTATTCTTCTACCAAACTCTAATCTCTAGTCCCATTTCTCATCATTTCATTTCTTCTATTGCTATCATCTTATAAGCCTTATTTTTCCAAGTAGGTTTTATGCTCTAACACATATATACCTAAGATATAATTACTCAGTAACCTGTATTGAATTGGGCTTATGATGAAAGGAATTTGCCTCAGTGTTTGTGAATTCCCTGCAAAGGCTGAAGTAGTCTTGTTCTGGGTTATGGGTAAAGCCTGAGATCATGAAGTATACAGAGCAGAGTGCAGTATATTGAAGGATGTATTCTTTGCCACATTTACAGACATAAATGAATCCCATTTCTGAAGCGAGAGAAAAAAAGAAGAGAGGCCTTACTTTCAGCAGGAAGTGAGGAAGGGTCTGACCTAGAATGAAAACTGCGGGACAAACACCATAAGGTCAACAAGCACCCCTGGGTTAACTTGGTGTTTGGAATACGTGCTGCTCTATCTTTCAGTTGGGGCTCACTGGCATTCTGGAATTAATAGGCCTTTCCTGGCAAGCAGGGTGCCCCAGTGCAGAAAGAGAGTGACCAACGAGTATTATCACGTGACACTACAGGACCTCAATTAAGCTTCTGGATAATCAGATGACATTCATTCAACACATGTTTATGGCTCAAGTACTGTGTGCCAGGCACTGTGATAGGTACTAAAGCACAATGGTGAACCAGAGAGGGGCAGTCCCTGCTTTCAATGTGCTCCCAGCCCTGGGAAAGTGAACAGACCTTTAGAGTTCTGTAATAATTTCTAGCACCTAGCACTGTGAGAGCGCATAGCAGGGGGCTTAGCCCAGACTTTCGAGGTCAGAAAAGGCTGCCAGAGGAAGGAGCATCTAAGCAGAGATTCATCCTGAGGGATGTGTTTGTGTGTGCGCTTGTGCATGTGTATCCAGGTATGTGCACGCAGGTGCTTGGGTGAGAGTGCGGCAGTACCCAGGGCCATCCTGGCAGGCAGAGAGTGTAGCTCATGTGAGGGTAGGAAGTGAGAGAAGGCATGTTGGTTTCCAAACCCTGAGACACGTTTAGTGTGGCTAGAGTTGTGAGGGAGGAATCAGAGCGCCTGGAAGCCTTGATTCTGCAGGCTTTGTCAGGCAGTGTCAAGGGGCAGGAGAACGAAAGCCCAAACACCATGCCAAACTGGAAGGGCATTTTCCCCAGAAAATTTTTTCCTAAAAAAAAAAATTGTCAGTGCTAGCATTTTTTCCACTCTTAAGTTTCTCTTCAAAGAGATTTGAAAACCTGGATTATGCCTAATAGTTGAGTTTTCTTTATTTAAAACCAGCCAGGAATTCGGGGCTGGGGGAGGCTGCATAGAGAAGCAGGGGCCAGTGGTTCCCCGTCTACTGAACCAGCGTGCAAACGTTGCAGAACGGAAGCAGCTAGCACCTCAGGCCCTGCCTCTACACTCAGCTGCGCTCCCTAGGTCGTCCGCTGGTCCCATCTGCAGGGACCGTGCCAACAATTTGTCATTTCTTCTTACTCATTTTTCAACCCTCTTTTTGACTTTGCTATGACCTGACCTATTTTTAGTCTTTCTCGTGTTTTTGTTAATTTTCCAAACGTGTGCAACTAGCCATTAGTTCTTTCTTTACCCTTTGGAGGACAAAATTGGTGGGATCCTTTTGTAGCTGTGTCTCTGAGGATACTTCAAATCTTATAAAAATTCCATTTTCTTCTCTTTTTTCCCTTATGGGAAGTGCTGTCTTGTTTTTAAAGGCGTGTATGCAGTTGTATCTTTCCAGTTACCCAAGTGGAAGGTTCCTAGTCCTTTCCATGTTTTAACATTGTATATTTTTATGAAATGTAGAATGAAAATAAAGAGCCAAAGCAGTGTATGAAAAGTTCCTGTGTCACTGGAGGAACATGAAGAAAAGACATTGTGTTTCCGGAGAGGCCTTTTTCATCGAAGGCATTTCTCTGGCAGAACAAACAGATGCTAAAATGAGGGAAATTGGAAGTTGATTGCTTTAAAGGAGAGAGTGCTTTTGGAAGTATGATCCTCCACAGTGTCGCTTTTGGGACACAGTTTTAGCCGTCACCTCTGACGCCATGCCTCTCATTTGGGGCAGTTTGGCCCCCAGCTGACCAGTCCCCTTCCCTCACTCATGCCACACAAAGGGGTGAGCTCATCCCTGCGTCATCTGATATTCCAGTGGCCCATCTGGTCACTCGTAGGGAAGTAAAATTAGGCTGTCTCCAGGGAATGCCCAGGGCGAAAGTCTCCAAACCTTTTGAGTGAGTTTGGGGCCTAATGCATCATGACTGGAGGGTTTCAGGATGGTATCTGAATTGTTAAAACAGTACAGGCAGCCAGAACTTTAGACTCTGGGAGTGAGATGGAGGACAAAACCCAGCTGCGATCCAGGAGACCAGGTTCTCCAGACTGTTGGAGTAAAGAGAGGACTCTCCTTGGAAAGACCGGTTTCTCAGACACATCACTTCCAAAGCCTCTCTCCTCACCCAGGGCTCTGGGCCACAGTTTCTGCCCAGGACATCTACACCTTTCTTACCTGCAAACCCTGGCTCAAGCACAGAAAAGAAGCTCCTCACCCAGATGGTGTTCTTCCCCCTGGCAAACTTGACATTCTTGCAATCAAGGCCAGCACAGTCTAGTGGGGGATTTCAGACTGTTTTCTTATTACTAAATGGAGAGGTATTAACAACACAATGCAGAAATTTAAAAAAAAAATAAAAGGCTGAGGGTGAGGAGTTGGGGGAGAAAAGAAAAGACAGCCGCCTGCTCTTTTCTTCTTGGTATTATTATTTGTGACAAAGTCCTGGGTCCATTTTTCTTCATAATTTGCAGGACTCCTAATGGGAACAGCACCTCCCAATTACCATGGCTGCCAAAGGCTAATTTGGTTACCCTCCGGATCCACAATAGCGAAACTGTGTCGAGTCTTTGTGGATATTTGCATACTATACATACCAGGAATGTAAAACAGCTGCCTGGCCCCTCTCCCACTATCATGGCAATTATGGGTCATTAGCTTCCCCCCCTCCCTTTTTCTTGTTCTCGTCTTCCAGGATCTGGTAGGCAGTGGTAGGCAGCTGACAGATTTGCAGAGACAAGAAATGAGAGAGCGGAGCTGCGTGCCCTATTTGTTAGGAGTCGAAGGCTGACGGACTGCCACTTGAATCGCGCTAACACAGCCCTGTGCTTTCTATTCATGACTGCCTCCTCCTCTTCTTTTCTTCCACCCACTCCAGCCCTCGCCTGCACACCCCCCTCCACCCCGCCTGGGTTCCCTTTTGGGAAGTCTCTCCGAGGGTCAGAGCTGGCCCCGCACGTGTCTATGTGTACACGTTTGTGCAGACAGCCGGGCCTGGGCCTCTGCTCGAGGCGTGTGCCGGCACTTGGCACTGGTGATGGCTCCTCCCGGGACAGGCTCAGCTCTGAGCGATCAAGACACGCAGGCCCAGCCCCAAGCGCCTGAACTGATCCACATCAGCGGGAGGGGATGCTTCACTTTTAAGTTTTCTGATTGAATCTTAGCCTCATGGAGTGGAGTGAGAGGGGGAGGCGTAGATAAGAAAGAGGCTTAACCATGACGTAGTCCCTGCTTTGGAACAATGTGTTGTATCTTGCGGTAGTTAATGGGAAGTTATAGTTTTGAATATAATTTTTCCCCTTCAAGCTGCTAATTTTATTGACAATATGGATAGATTGAAAGACCCAGAGCTTTTGTGTTGTTTTGTTAAAGCAAATAAGTGAGGCACAAATGTAAATTACATCTCCAGGTTCACATTAGAGGTTTGCAAATAATACTGAGCTAATGGTTATTGCAAAGGAAAATAGCACTGGGATCAATATTCTATACAGTGGAAGGCGATACCTCTCTCTCTTTTAATCACCTCATTGCAGAAATGGCACTGAAATTTGAAATCTCATTTTCTCCATTTGTACAAATTGAACATAAATCACTATGAGTGAGGGGAGGCAGTTTCACTCTTTGCGGGATTGCATTACTAATTAGTGTCGGGCTAAAGCAGTGCATAGCCCAGGAGAGGCTTTGCTAGACCTCTAGCCAAATGCAAGATGCTCTGGAAAGGCTGCCCTTGTGGGGGACGGGCCCAGCCGGCTAGTGGGAAGTAGGTGAGGCCGGGGTCAACCCTTTAAAAGAACAAAAGGCAGAAGGCATTTCAGAGCCTTGCTGGCTGATACCATTTTCTGTGCTTCCAACCCCCTTAGATGTCAGTGGGGTCAGAATGTGTAGGACATCACATTCCCAATAAGAGGCAAGTGAGATGTCAGCTTCCAAGCCTTGCCGTTGTCTGTGTCTGTAGGGGTAGGAGCCAGGGGGCCCAAGCATGGAAAAGCTCTGCTCAATGTGGGCACTGCTGGGTCACCTGCAGAAGCCTGCCTCCTGCCTACCAATACCTGTCCCTCCTTCCTTCCCTCTGTCCTTCCTTTCCTTCATTCCTGGACTTTATATCCTTGCCCTGAGTGGCTGTCACAGCTCTAAGCTGGGTAGCAGATATTATCTACCAAGAATCTTCTGAGATGTCAAAGGGCCTCTGGTATTATACCCTCTTCAGCCACATTTTCTCAGTGTTACTTACAATATACTCAACTTATTGGCTTTGGGTTCATCATGGGAGAGTTCAAGTCCTTCTCCCTCTCTGGGCTGAAATATCTCATGGCCATGCATTTCTGGACTGAGCAGATCTGTGGGGTGGGGAAAAGGCCTGATACTAAAACTGACACAAAAGGTGGTGAGAAAGTTTGGGTCTGAAATGTGGTAACAAGGGGAGAACAGGATGGCTGGGTAAAGTATCAACTTGGCTTGTGGAACTGCCAAATTTAGGACTTTGTTCTTGATGATTTGGGAAGGCACAAGGTAGGGAAGGGTTGTGCAGGCAGAGCCTTTGACTCATCTTCGCAGCTGTCCACTTACCCTCTTGCTCAGAGTAAATACCATTCTGCTGGGTGATTAATGGGGGATATTTAGTTCATTAAACCTGATACCCCGAGGGCAGGATGGACTGGTAAAATATTTATATATTTATATTCGACACTGCTCCCATAAGGGCCAGTGTGTGCAGATCAGCCCTAGATGGGACAAGCTAGTGGCCATCAGGGTGGGGCCTCAGCAATGGCCATGGACACCAGCATCCCCCAGTGCAGACAAAGGGTCAGCATTAGAATGAAGAAAGACATCTTTTCATTGACAGGTAGGAAGGCCATTAAGAAGGCCTGCCATGGCTGACGGGATAGCCAGCCAGTCTCAGAGACAGCAGGGCACCTGCAGCCTTCCAGGCTTCTGCCCAGCATCTCCCACTTCTGCCCTCTTCTGCCTGCCACTTCTTCATGCCTAGGGAGAAAGGAGAAGGGGGGAGTCCCATAGACTTACCAACACCCCAGGGACTTTCCATCCTTTTCCTTATCCTTAGCAGTGGCAGGAGGAGTTAAAAACAGGGGAGGCAAGGGGGAAAACTAGAAACAAGGTTCATTACCTAAGGTTCTTCTCATCCATTTCAATAGATGAAAGCAAAGAAAATACAGCAAACCCCATCCAAACAGTAAGCAGGTGGTGGCCGCTAATAGAGAAGAAATAAAAACCTTTTAGAAATCAGAGCCAACTACAAAAAACACTGACAAAGTGGAATAAAAGTTCTGAACACTCAGTTCAAAGAAAAGGGTATTTGAAATAAACCCTTAAAAACATTTCAAATACTGAAGAAAAAACTGCTGCCTTAGATATTTGAAGCCAGGATGACTTAATCTGGAGAGAGGAGTTTTGGGATTCTACTTTTAAAAAAAGGAACTGATGGGTCCTTGGCGGGAGGGTGCTTGGCGGACTGGCGCCCATCAGGTGCACGTGGATGGCCTTGCCTCGATTGCCAATTACAGGTCCATCACCAGCTCCTGGGGCTGACCTGGGGCTTTTAACCCCTGGTGCCTCCATTTGCCCAGCTATAAACTGGGGTTGCTAATAGGTATGTCCTCTCACCCCCAGGTCCCCAAGGAAGTATAATAAGATAATGGACCCGATCCTATTGATGGCGAATGAGTTACTGCCAGTTTGTGATCTCTTGCCTTTAGAGGCCAAGCAGGTATCCTTCCAAAGACCTTTGGGAGATTCTCTCCTTTTTGGTGAGTTTTCACATTCATTCATTTCACCTGAAGTGTACTTTGTCCCAGGTGTGGGCATGATGACAAAATGAGGCAAGCATGCTGCTCCCTCCTTCAGGTTGATCACAGGTTAAAGGAGGCAGACAGGTTAACAGGTGATTCATGAAACAATGTGAAGGAGTGAGCACAGGATATCTCGAGAGCCCAGCCTAGAGAAACTTCCTGGGGTAGGTGATGACTAAGCTTGTTTCTAGCAGAAAGGCGAAAGTGGCTGGGTGTCAAGGCTGGAAAGGCGTCTCGGCCAAGGGAAGAGCATGCACAAGGGATGAGAGGGATGAGTTTGGAGGACATCAACAAGACTCTATGGCAAAGGATTTGGGAGGTATGAAGGGCAGAGTGAAGACCGAGGAGCCCAGAGTGGGAAGCAGGAACTGTTCCAATGGCGTTTGGGTAAGTTGGGAATTGATTAAGTTGCGGGTCTGGAGGTTGGCAATTCATAGTTGTGGAGGATCCGCATTCATCAGTGAACCAGGATCCTTTTATTTTTTGAGCCACCATCCTTAGCAGGTGGCTTTTATCTTCATGTTTGCCTCAGTAGTGAGGCAGAGGGGTGGTATGAACATGGTGTAGGTACTGAGTGGGCTTTATTACAGCCTTCCCCAACAGAGGAAGGGGTATGGATTTATGTCAGGTGTGGTCTGTGATCCTTGTCTCAATGAGATTTGCATTCACCTTGCATCCACACCCTAACAGGTATTTACACCTCAGTTTTCTGTTTTATGGAAGGGCTAGGAATCCTAAGGGAAGGACTGGTGCACAGAAAAACACTTAGCAGAGAAAGGGGTAAGAAATTCAGAGATTTGCTGCAGTGAAAATAAAACCCAAGAGTTCTAAAACATAGGGTGACAACACATCCCAATTTGCCCAAGGGAATCCTGGTTATGCCTATTGTCTCGGCATCCTGTGCAGTTTAGCATTTGCCCTGTATTTTACTTGTACTGTTATTCTCAGCCAAGCGGCATTATTGTTGGATTAAAATAAACCAGGGTGGATTGGTGGGCCTCCATTTTGTTTCACCACCTCCTTCCAAGATTTCGTCCAGTTGTATGGGAAATGCATGTTCAGTGAACAGAGTTCTTGTTTTAACTTGTGATTAAGGCTGTAAAGTACCAGGGATAGCCCATCTGCCTTTTCCCAGTTTGTTCCAGACCCAAGGCAACTGATGCCCTCTTTTCAAATGTGGCACGCAGAGTGCTTGCTGGTGATGCAAAGCGTGCTTAGCTGTGAGCACTGGAGGAGTTCAACAACTCCCCTGGGTTTTGTTGGGGAGCAGTGGCTGGTGTTGCTGCCCCTACTGGCTATCTGCACCTTGGCCAGCGTGCAGCAAACCATTAATTCAGCATGACACAAGGGTTGGTGTGTAGGAAAGTATCGGCAGGAAACAGTCTGGGCAGTCGTGCTATAGAATGTAGAGGCTCTTGCAATAGCAGTTTTGTTATTTTTTTATCGTTTAAATCCACATTTCTTTTATTATTTGGTAATGTTTTTATTTCACAATAAACACTTTTGGCAGTAATGAGCTCAAAAACTCAAAGTGCATGCTAATGAGAACTTAATTGTTGAGTTTCCATTACTGAAGAAAGTAGATGAATGTGGAACTTGCACAGAATATTTACCATCCACTGTGGCAAATGACCACGTGAAAAACAGAAGTCAAAATTTGCTAACAAAACATCCACATCTAATTTTAAAAATTGGTAGTTGTTCTAAGAAGACTCTTATGGATGATGAAATCACATGAATCTGTAGCAGGTGGGTTTACAGATTCCTCCGCAAAGCATGATTTTCCATTTCTGTCATATCACTCTATTTTCCCTAAATTTCACTCATTTTTTAATTCCAAGTCTTCTTATGCATGTGCAAATTGTGAAGAATTTGCAGTTTATATGTTGATGCTTTAAGCAGGGGAAAAACTGCAGATAGTTCAAGGCTATCGATTTTATTAGTGCTATTTAGATGCTTCACACACCAAAAAATCAGTTAATTCTAATAATTGGGTCAAATGATCACTTCCAGTTGAGGAAATCAGAATAAAGTTTCAGGAAGTTCATTCTGAGGAAGGTGAAGTATCTGATCTTATTGTTAATACTAGTGTCAAATTCATTTCTTAGATGAACTTTTTAGTTTAACATTGAACATTAAGTCATTCGCTTTTGTAGTGACAATACACATTGAAATTTTTGGTGAAGTACAGCTTCATGGTAGAAGCAGTGTTATTACAAAATTAAGAAACTTATGAGGCAGAAATAAGCTTGGGATTTGTTTTTGTGTTCATGTAATTCATACTTTCCTCCTAGTAAGCTGCACTGTTAGATCAATTGAAATAAAAGTTGTAGTTGTTTAAATTTACAAATATTAATGTGTATCCTGTGAGAGTAATCAGACCACCAGAATTTTTCTGGTGAAGTTGATGTTGAATATTTTAAAAATATTGTGGCAATATGCAGTCTCTTTGTTGCCTACCACCAGTAGGGTTATTGAAGGTTTTGTACCTTTGAAGAACTAGTTTGTGAATCAACTAGCCTATGTTGCAATGGTATTGAACTCCTTTCATAAGCAAAGCTGTAAGTTTTTATTTCATTTTATTCAGCATCAGTTAGATAATCTTAACATAAGTCTTCAAAGAATGGATGTTTGTAAAACTTCATTTTAAAGCTTTTAAATAATTACAATTGTTGAAAACAATGCTTACAAGCAGAAAGACAATGAAATATATCACCAGAACAGAAAGAAAAAAGTGTATAAATGAAATGTTGACAACTCAAAAATTATAGAAAATTTTACATGCAAAATTATAATTGCCCTTTGGAATATCTTGATCTATTGAATGACTTTTAATGGTATTTCCATTTTTAATTGCATGAAGCTATATTCTTGCCAGAGAGAATGAAAGTGAAAGGCTTATGATTTGGAATTATGGAGACAACTTATATGAAGAATTCACAACTGAAAAAAGTACCTGTGCAAAATAGGTACATAGGAGGTTAAAAAAGAAACTACCTGAGAAAATATCTGGGCCAAAATATTTACACATTTTAATATGAAAAACAGAGACTTGGAATATACTCTGATAGAATTTGCTTTGTACTTGCAAGGCATCTCAGTAACTTTAGAGAAGGTATTTTTCTCAATTAAAGTTAATATTATAATCTACAGAGAAGATTCAATTGAGGGTGTCAACAATTTCATTTATACAC
>VMDR010021458.1:0-16834 GCA_007922815.1 Macrotus californicus | reverse complement strand
TAAAAGTACATTAAGTGTGAAAAAGTGATAAAAGTTAAGAAGAAAAGTCAAGCAGAGAATGGGGACTAGCAGTGCCAGGTGGGACAGGCACGTCATTGAAGGACCCTTGTACTGAGACCTTGGGCAGTGAGGCAGTGAACCACAGCAAGAAATGTTCTGGCACAAAGGCAAGAAGCAGTGCTGGCTCGTCAGGTTGCAGGGCATGGGGGAGACTGTTAATATTCAAGAACTTTGCAAGCTGATTGTTAACATTTTGGCATCTTGAAATTGGCCGTGGTGGAAATATTTAACTGCAGACATTAGCAGACACTTCAAGTGAAGACACGTTTGTTGTTCTCAGAGAAGCCAGTGACCAGGAGCCCTGCTGCAAGCCAGAGCTTCAAAAAACAAACACAGCAGGAAGACCAGTGTGGCTTCTCATACAGTTGTTGTTGTGGTTGTTTGTTGTGGTGGTTGTTAGTAGTAGTAGCGGTCATAAATTTACAGAGTTGTGCAGTCATGACCTCAATTTCAATTTCTATTGTCTCCCAGAGACCCTTTGTGCCACACACCCAGCCCCAGGCAACCACTAACCTGCTGTCTGCCTATTTGCTGGAGGAGTTGGAGCCAAAGGAGAAAGGGGATATGGCTTGACTTACATTAATGCCACTAATGTATCTTTTCCACTAACATGTAATAAACTTCCTGTTCTTTTCTCAGATTAGGTTGTGACCTGAATTTTCAGGGAACACATCCACAGGTCCAGGACCCTCTCCAGGCACTCGAGCTGGAGTTTAACCTCCCAGACACAGTCAGCTGTGAGAAAAGCTGGCTGGGGCCACTCTGACCAGCTTGGGAATGTGCCTGCAGCTTTTGGCCCTGGTGTGTGCGCTTCCACTCTCACCTCCTTCACGCCTTCACTCAGATGTGCCTCTGCTGGTTTCAGGCTCTGTCTTTGTTTGGCTGTGTTTGGGGACAAAGTTCCCGGTGGGAGGCTGTCAGAAAATTGCCTTCGTCTGTCTGATGGGTAGTGATGCGGAGCATCTTTTCATATGTCTCTGTGCCCTCTGTATATCCACCCTGGAGAAGTGTCTGCTCAAGTCTTTTGCCCCTTTTATGATTGCTTTTTTTTTGTCTTCCTTGAGTGGAGTCATATCAGTTCTTTTTATATTTGAGGGATCAAACCCTTGTCTGAGTCATCATTGACAAATATATTTTCCCATATAGTTGATTCTCTGTCCATTTTAATGCTATTTTCTTTAGCCATGCAGAAGCTTTTCAATTTTAAGAGGTCCCATTTGTCTATTCTTTCCTTCATGTCCCTTGCTTTAGGGGACATGTCAGTGAAGATGTTGCTGTGTGGAATATCTGAGATTTTCCTACCAATGTATTCCTGTAGGTCTTTTATGGTGTCAAGACGTATATTTAAGTCTTTTATCTGCCACGAATTTATTTTTGTGTATGGTGTAAGTTGGTGATTGAGTTTCATTTTCTTGCATGTAGCTGTCCAGATTTCCCAACACCATTTGTTGAAGAAGCTATTTTTATTCCATTTTATGCTTCTACCCAGTTTGTCAAATACTAATTGACCATAGATACTTGGGTTTATTTCTGGGCTCTCTATTCTGTTCCTTTGGTCTATATCCCTGTTCTTATGCCCGTACCAGACTTTTGATTACAATGGTCTTGTAATACAGTTTGATATCAGGTTTTGTGATCCCTCCTGCTTTGTTCTTCTTTCTCAAAATTGCTGCAGCAATTCGGGGTCTTCTATGGTTCCATATAAATTTCTGAAATCTTTGTTCTATATCTGTGAAATATGTCATTGGTACTTTAATTGGGATTGCATTGAATCTATAAATTGCTTTGGGTAGTATGGCCATTTTGATGATGTTAATATTTCAGATGCATGAACATGATATTTGTTTCCATTTTTTGTGTCTTCCTTAATTTCTTTCTTCAGTGTTGTATAGTTTTCTGAGTACAGGTCTTTTACCTCTTTGGTTAGGTTTATTCCTAGATACTTTATTTTTCTTGTTGCTATATCAAATGGAAATTTTTTCCTGATTTCTGCTTCTCATGTTTCATTGTTGGTGTATAAAAATGCCTTTGATTTCTGAATATTGACTTTGTATCCTGCTGTTTTGCCAAATTCATTTATTAGGTGGAGTAGTGTTTTGGTGGAGTCTATAGTATTTTCTATGTACACTATCATGTCATCTGCAAACAATGACAGTTTTACTTCCTCCTTTCCAATTTGGATGCCTTTTATTTCTTTCTATTTTCTGATTGCTGTGGCTAGGACTTCCAATTCTATGTTGAATAGGAGTGGTGAAAGCGGGCATCCTTGTCTTGTTCCTGATCTTAGTGGGAAAATTTTTAGTTTTTGAACATTGAGTATGATGTTGGCTGTAGGTCTCTCATATACGGCCTTTATTATGTTGAGAAATGCTCCCTCTATTCCTATTTTGCTTAGTGTTTTTACCATAAATGGGTGCTGTACCTTATCAAAGTCTTTTTCTGCATCTATTGATATGATCATGTGATTTTTGTCTTTTGTTTTGTTTGTGTGGTGTATTATGTTTATTGATTTGCAAATATTGTACCATCCTTGCATCCCTGGAATGAATCTCACATGATCATGGTGTATTATATTTTTAATGTATTGCTGGAGGTAGTTTGCCAATATTTTGTTAAGGATTTTAGCATCTAAGTTCATCAGCGATATTGGCCTAAAGTTTTCTTTCTTTGTTATGTCTTTATCTGGTTTGGGGATTAGGATGATGCTGGCTTCATAAAAAGAGTTTGGGAGCATTCCATCTTCTTGAATTTTTTGGAATAATCTGTGAAGGATGGGGGTTATCTCTTCCTTAAATGCTTTGTAAAATTCTCCTGTGAAGCCGTCTGGTCCAGGGCTTTTATGTGTTGGAAGCTTTTTGATTACTGCCTCAGTTTTGTTTGCTGTTATTGGTCTGTTCAGACTTTCTGCTTCTTCATTCAATTTTGGAAGGTTATATTTTTCTAGAAATTTGTCCATTTCACCTAGGGTTTCAAATTTCTTGGCATATAGTTCTTCATAGTAATTTCTTACAATCCTTTGTATATCTGTCATATCAGTTGTAATCTCTCCTCTTTCATTTCTGATAGTGTTTATTTGTGTCCTCTTCTTATTTTTCTTGATGTGCCTGCTTAAAGGCTTGTCGATTTTATTTATCTTTTCAAAGAACCAGCTACTGGATTTATTGATCCTTAGAATTGTGCTTTTAGTCTCTATGTCATTTAATTCTGCTCTGATCTTGATTATTTCCTTCCTTCTACTTACTCTGTGCTGTCTTTGTTGTTGTTCCTCGAGTTCTTGTTGGTGTTGGGTTAGGTTGTTTATTTGAAATGTTTCTATCTTTTTTAGGTAGGCCTGTATCTCTATGAACTTCCTTCTCAGGGATGTTGTTGCTTTGTCCCATGAGATTTGGATTGTTGTGAGTTCATTTTTATTTCTTTCCAGAAACTTTTTGATTTCTTCCCTAATCTCACTGTTGACCAATTCATTGTTTAATAGCATGCTCTTCAATCCTCATGAGTTTGAGTGTTTTGGGTTTTTTTCCTTGAGGTTGGTTTTTAATTTCAGTCCATTGTGGTCGAAAAAAACGCTTGATATGATTTTAATGTTCTTGAATTTTTTAGGCTTGTTTTGTGCCCTATCATGTGGTCTCTCTTGGAATAAGTTCCATGTGCATTTGAAAAGAATGTGTATTTTGCTTCTTAGGGGTGAAAGGCTGTCTATATATATCAGTTAAATCTATTTGTTTTAGGACATTGATCGATGCCATAATATCTTTGTTGATATTTTGTTTGGAAGATCTGTCCAGTTTTGACAGTGGGGTGTTAAAATCCCAACTATAATTGTGTTGCTGTTAATATCTTTCTTCAAGTCCTCCAAGGTATTTATATATTTGGGTGTTCCTACGTTACATGCATATATGTTTACAATGTTTATATCTTCTTGATCGATTCTTCCCTGGAGTATTTTGAAGTGACCTTCTTGGTCTCTTTTTATGGCTCTTTTCTTGAAATCTGTTTGGTACGATATATGTATTGCTGTCCCGGCTCTTTTTTTCCTGTCCATTTGCTTGGAATATTTGTTTCCAGTCCTTCACTTTCAGCCTGTGTAGGTCTTTTGTTCTGAGGTGGGTCTCTTGTAGACAGCATATGTGTGGGTCATATTTTCTTACTCATTCAGCTATTCCGTGTCTTTTGATTGGGGCATTTAATCCATTTACATTTAAAGTTATTATTGATAGGTACTTATTCATTGTCATTTTTTCATATCTGTGTTCCTTTCTCTTGCACTGTTTTTCTTCCTGTTCTTAAAGCAGACCCTTTAGCATGTCTTGCAGTTCTGGTTTGGAGGAGGCATTTTCTTTGAGGCTTCTTTTGCCCAGGAAGGTCCTTATTTGGTCTTCCATTTTAATTGACAGCCTTGCTCGATAGAGTATTTTTGGTTGTAGGCATCTGGTTCTCATTACTTGAAATATTTCTTTCCCCTCCCTTCTGGCTTGGAGCATTTCCATTGAGAAGTCAGCTGCTAACCTTATTGGGGCTCCCTTGCATGTTACTTCCTGTTTCTCCCTTGCTGCCTTTATGATTCTCTCTTTGTCTTGGAGTTTTGCCATTTTAATTATGATATGTCTTGCAGTAGGCCTCCTTGGGTTCCTCTTCATTGGGACTCTCTGTGTTTCCTGGATTTATGTGACTTTTTCTCTCATCAAATTTGGGAAGTTTTTCATCATTACTTTTTCAAATAGGTTTACTATCCCTTGCTCTTCTTCTCCTTCTGGTGTTCCTATTATGTGGATATTATTACGTTTCATGTTGTCCTGCATTTCCCTTAATCCCTCTTTGTTCCTTCTGAGCCTTTTTTCCTTCTCTTGCTCTTTCTTGGTGTTTTTTTCTACCTCGTCCTCCAATTCACTAATCCAACCCTCTGCTCATCAAGCCTGCTTTTGATTCCTTCTACTGTGCTCTTCAGTTCAGAAATTATATTCTTCATTTCCTCTTGGCCCTTGTTGATAGTTTCTATTTCCTTTTTCATATTGATATAGTTTGCAGTGAATTCATTGTAGTTTCCCTGTAGTTTTTGGTAATTCTCTGTGAGCTCATTGAGATTCCTCATAACCATTGCTTTGAACTCAATATCTGATAGTTGATTTCCCTCTGTTTCATTTGTCATTCTTTCTAAGGCTTCCTCCTTTTGTTTCATTTGGGGATTGTTTCTTTGTCTTCCCATTGTTTGTGAGACTCTTCTTGTTAGCCTCTGCTTTTTAAATTGATCTGTTCTGGCTCCCTGAGTTTCTGGTGTGAACCTCTATGGCAGAAGACCTATGATATTCAGTGGTGCAGTCTCCTTGATCTCCTGAACTCGCTGGTCTTGGGCTGTTGTTAATGTTGGCTCTCTGTATATCTTTGGATTTTGATTGTTGTTGGGTCTTTCTTGGTGATTCCTTCCCTCCACCTGGTTGACTGAGGGTTACTCCATCCACCACGTCTTGTATTCTGTTGTGCAGGTGTGGGCAGGTTGTGTTCAAGCTGGTTCTTCCATGTGTGCAAGGTTTGAGGATTCTCTCTCTCTCTCTCTTTTCAGTTGTTTGTTCTGAGTAATTTCTCCACCATTTAGTTATATTTCCAGATCTGTCCTGGGTTGTATTAGTGTGGCTTCCACACCCTCCTTCACCTTCTTCTTTTATTATCTGTTGTTGGTTCCTTTGTTGGTGGGTTTCCTCTTCCAGCAGGTATACTGGTGTTCACAGCTCCCACCTCCTCTTTTTTGTGATCAGTTGGAGTGGAAAGGCTAAAGAGTTTAAGACAGCAGGAGTGCGTTGTATGGTATTTAAAGTACTAGCCCATAGAGAAGAGATAGGAGATATTTTGGATATGTATAGTGTTAACCATGATATTTCACCCAACTAGCCACTTTTTAGAAAAGGTGGAAAGGAGATAGACTTTTGTTGAGGGTTAGAAGGATTGTGAGTTGTATCTAGAAAGCAGTGAGCTTTTCAGAGGTCAGATATGAGGTAAAGTGAGAGTAAAGGATAGAAAATAGGTGTAGTGTGTGAGAGAACAGTGTTACCACAACAGTAATACAGTTCAGGAACAGTGAAGTGAGCTAAGATCTGGGAGGGGTGCTGTGTAATATTTACAATGGTATGGAACAGCAATTAATTACAATAGTTATAGAGCAACAATCATATGACAGAATCTATGTGATCTGGATAACAAGTATAGGAAGTATAGGGTGTAGGGACGTAGAGTAGTGTGCTAATGGAACACAAGTGAAGTGAAAGATGGCAAAATTAGAATTACAGTATGAAAGAGAAAATAAGGGAAACCAGTCTTACAATGCAGTTCAAGAAACTAGGGAAGAAGACTAAACAGAAAGAAGAGAAATACAAAAAAACTAATAAAATAAAAGATGTAAGAATAATGAAAAATACTAATACAAATATACAATAACTTGCAAGTTCTCCGGAGTAGCAAATTGAAATTTTTCTCACTGTTTCAGCTGTTGGGATGATCCCTCTATGGGGTCCAGCTCTGGTCTTTTCACAGCTCCTCGTTTTATTTTCTCACTTGTGGGAATTTAAAAGAAAAAGAAAAAAAAGAAGGAAGGAAGACAGAATAAAAAAGGGAAGAAAGGAAGAAGAAATAAAAAAGAAGGAAGGAAAGAAAGGAAGAAGGAGTTAAAAGAAAAAATACTTAAAGAAATATAGAAGTCTCCTGCTGGTTTCACACCTGCCAAGCCAGTTCTGCTGGTCTTCCTGGCTGCAGCAGACTGAGGAGGGAGTGGTTTCCTTTTCTCCCTTCCTGAGCAGCAGCCTCCAGCCCAGTTCCTCAGTTTGCCTTTCTGTCCTACGCCTTCAGTCCATCAGTTGTGCTGTCCTTGAGGTGCTCCAATCAGGGGCAAATCACACACCACCTTCTCGCTCTTTGCTGTCCTAGATGCAAGGGACTCACAGAGTCCCTTCAGGCTAGTTCAGTCTCCCCACTGAGTTAAGTCTTTCTGGGGATTGCTGACTGAGCCTTGCTGTTCTGCTCTGCAGGGGTGTCTATGCCTTCCCCTTAGAGAGCTAGTCAGCCCTGCAGGGTAGGAGTGTCACTGGTACTGTGGATACAGGTGTGCACCTCCTCTGCTGCTTCTCCCAGGGCGCAGGGGTTGGGTGCGAAATGCCTCTGGGCAAGAGGGTCAGGTGCACTCCCTCCCAGGGCTGCAGCCATGTGTGCTCAGCTTCCACTACTGGACAGAATGGGAGGTCTCTGCTCCTGCAGGTTTAGGTGTCCACCGTCCAGAGGCTTCTGGTGTGAGCAAGGGGTCTTCTGCACCACCACAGGAGCACTGTGCAGCTGGGCAGGGATCGGGGCACAGTATGCTGGGTGGCTGCTTCAGGAGAATTCCCCAAACAGCCGCTGAGTGCCTCTTTGCTCTCGTTTTTTTTTTTTTTTTAAACTCCTTCTGCTCAAGCCTGCCACTCCAAACAAGCGCCTGGCCTCCCACACAGCCTCGCTCTGCAATCAGACCAGGGACTGACTGGGTCTGGGTCTCTCCTGGCCCAACTCTCCCCAGCCAGTGTCCATAGTCTCAGTGGGTGCACACAGCCCCTGTGTTTTTGCCACTTGGTCTTTATTCACCCCCTGCGACTTCAAGCATCCAGGTCTTTCCCGGTGCTGCTCAATCCTTGTTTGGCAGGGGAGGGTGTAGTTGACCTGGCTCTCTCCCTAGAATCCTTCTGCAGACCCAGCAGGCTCCCGGCCTGGGGTTGCAGCCTTTCTGGTCCCTGTGCTGGTCCCAGGGACCTTATTGTCCTGAAGCACATTCCTTGCCATCTGTTTTTTCAATGTCCTCTACAATTTTTGGTCTCCAATGTTCATATATGCTGGGATACCATTGGCTGTTCGCTCTGTTCCTCAGAAGATTGGCTAGGTGTTTCACCCATGTGCAGGGGAAAGTGGACTCCACTCCCACCTATCTTGCTACTGTCTTCCTATTTCTGAGTAGAGTAATCTTGATTGTAGGTCCTTGCTTTTCATCACCTTGAATATTTCTTGTCAATCCCTTCTAGCCTTCAAAGTTTCTCTTGAGAAATCATCTGACAGTCTTATGGGGGCTCCCTTTTAGGTAACTGTTTCTTTCTTGCTGCTTTTAAGATTCTGTCTTTGTCATTAACCTTTGGCATTTTAATTACGATGTGACTTGGTGTGGATTTCTTTGGGTTCATCCTGTTTGGTACTCTTTGTGATTTCTGGACTAGTCTATTTCCTTCATGAAGTTAGGGAAATTTTCTGTCATTTTGTCAAATATGTTTTCAATTTCTTGCTCTATCATTTCTCCTTCCAGTACTCCCATATTGCAAATGTTAGTACACTTGAAGTTATCCCAGAAGCTCCTGACCTTGTCCTATCTTTTTAAATTCTTTTCTTCATGCTCTTCTGATTAGGTGGGTTGGTTTTTATTTTGCTTCCTTATATTCCAAATTGATGATTTGATTCTTGGCTTTATCTACTCTACTCTGGATTCCCTGTAATTTTTTCTTCGTTTCAGTTAGTATATCCTTCATTTCTGACTAGTTCTTTTTTATGGTTTATTTTTTGTTGTTGTTGTTGCTGAAGCTTTCCCTGAGTTCATCCATTCTTCCCATAATTTCATTGAGAATCCTTATAATCAGTGTTTTGAACTCAGCATCTAGTAATTGCTTGACTCCCTTTTGTTTAGTTCTTTTTCTGGAGTTTTGTTTTGTGTGTTTTTTTTCATTTATGTCATGTTTCTTTGTCTCCCTGTGTTTGTTTCTATGTATTAGGTAGAGCTGCTATGACTCCATGGCCTAATGTAGTAGGTGTCCTATATGATTCAGTGATACACCGTCCCCTATTACTCAAGCTGGGTACTAGGTGTTCCCACTGTGTGGGCTGTGTATACCCTCCTTTTGTAGTTGAGCCTTGATTGCTGCTGGCAGTCAATGGAAAGTATTTATCTAGGTCAATCAGCTGCAATAACTATCTGTGACCACTGACCACAAACCCCTGACCACCATGAGGATCATCTGTGTAGGGTCCTGCTCCACAGAGCAGGACTTACTTCAGCAGGGCTCTGGTGACCACTGAGTCCATCCCTTAAGTGTGTTGTTTGTGGAGGTGGTTGAGTGGTGGTGCTCTGATATGGCCATTAGCTATCTACTGGGTGCACAGGCTCTTGGGCCTCCTGAGAGGCACAGGCCAAGGTCAAGAAGGGCCTGTGTTCTGTCTTGGGCCACTGGCATAAGCTAAAAAGTGATCTGCAGATGGCTGCTATTTTTTCTGGGTTTGGAGGTGCACAAGCAAGGAAAAGCTGTGAACCAAGGCCAGCAGCTGTTCGTGCTGGGTGTGGGGCCACTTAGCAAGAGATATGAGACTCACTGAGGCCAAATGCTGCTTGTCTGAGAGAATTTAGAAAAATCTGAAGCATGAGTCAAGATGAGTCATTCGTATGGAAAAGCCCCTGAATAAAGTTCAAGGGGGGGCTGAATGTTGGATGGAGTGGAGCCTCAGGGAATTACCAGGGTGGTGCAAACAGTATGAGCTAGGTTGATGGAGTCTCAGATATGGTGCTCACCTGCCAGCTCTGTGGTTCTCTGTGGGGAGGGCTCAGAAAAGGAACAGTGGCTTCTGCCAGCATTCTTTCTGGGCAAAAGCTGTACTCCAAGCTCTTGACCTGATACCAGACACTTCACTTCCTACCAGTATGCCTCTGGTGCCTTTCCAGCTGCTGCTCCAGAACTGGAGCTCAGAGGGATTTAGTCTGAGTAAGTCTGGGCATAGGTCCTTTAAGAGGAACTGCCTGGAACTCCAGAAGTTTCTGTCTTCCACAGCTCAATCCCCATTGATTTTTACAGCCAGAAGTTATGGGGACTTATCTTCCTTGTACTAGAACTCTGGGCTGGGGGCCTGGTGTGGGGCTGGAATCTCTCACCCCTGAGATATCACTCATGATTTTTATCTACCACATGGGGTATGGAACCAGCCCATTCTGTATCTCTACCCTTCCTACCAGTCTCAATGTAGTTTTTACTTTAATTCCATAGTTGTAGGACTTCCATATAACTACAGCTCAATTTCTGAAGGTTTTGAACGATGGTTGTTCTGTAGCTTAGTTGTTATTTTGATGTGTTTGTGTAAGGAGGCGAGTTGTGTTTACCTTCACTGCCGTTGTTTTACTTTTTGGCATTTCTTAGTGTTTAGATACTGTCTTTCCAATTTTGTTAAGAAAACAAGCAATTTTATTTTTAAATATTTTATTTATTTTTAGAGAGAGGAGAGGAGAGGGAGAAAAGGGGAGATAAATATTCATCAGTTGCCTCTTGTATGCACCCTGACCAAGGACCGAATCTGCAACCCAGGCATGTTCCCTGACAAGGAACTGAACCAGTGACCTTTAATTTTGCAGGATAAGGTCACACTATCAGGGTGCAAGCAATTGTTTTAATTAAACAATATATCAAAAGAACAATAAGAAATATAGTTAAACCAAGTTTTAGGACTCCTCCTAGAACAGACTTGGTTCCATCTTCCATCCATGAAAATAAAGAAGAAAACCAATCTGTGATATTTTCACCCATCCCTTAAGCAGAGGGGTCTGTTGCAATCATGTAGCTTGTGGTTAAATCTTGGCAACACTGGTTCCTACCCGGGAAGAGGTATTGATATAAGTACCACAAGAAGAGTTAATAGTAGTGCAAACACCCTCTTGTTTGGCTAAAATATAAACTAATACTATGCAATTGTCTCATATATAATTAGTTTAAAAATCCAAAGATTTATCTAGGTTGTCAATTGAAGCAACAGCTTCATTGGCTATAATTATTAATTCTTTAGAGAGAATCCAGAGGATATGTTGGTGGACTGCCACTCCCCACGAGGGTAAAAGAAAATATCCAAAAAGTAATCATCCATCTGGTATGCCTGCTAGGAGGTCTCTTTTGATTCTTTCAAATAACTTGAGCAAGCCAGTCCAATGTTGTGTTTCGTTTTGTAAGTGAACGGAGAGAGAATTTATTAAAGTTCCTAAAAAACATTATTTTTGGTCTGTTTTATTCCAGAGGATGTTGTAAGCCCATGGAGTACCTTGTGACCCACATACAAAAACATAGCCCTCAGGTGTACATTGCCTAAAAGAATTTGTACACACAATGGCTAGAGCCATGCTAATTAACCAAGGAATGACAGTGTGGTCATATGTAATTATATTTAACTATCTGTTGCCAAGAATATGGTGATATAGGAGTTATTGCAAATAGGTAATCTTTCATCTTCAGATGACATCAGGGTCAGGGTAGTCCCATCTGTGCCCACAGTGATCATGATAGAAAAAGAGAATAATGCTGGGGTGTGGGGAAAGTAACAATATGCACCCAATAACCAGTCCTGGTCTTATGATGAGACAATTCAGGGTTAAGGTTCTCGGTAGTGCAAGATGCAATAGCTGCGTAATCTAATACCGGGGAAACCAAGAGGTCAGTGTGATATAATTATGATCATGGCTTTGCATAGAAAATCCAACATCTAATGAGGTTAGCAATTGAGGCTATGGCTTGAGAAATTCTAAAGAAAGCACCATCTGTCTGTGTGAATGTCTGTGCTTAGAGAATATATGATAAATAGGAAGAGGAGCTTTGTTACTTAGATTTAGGAGGGCTCTACCTTTTAAAAAGGTATAGAAGGTCTCCTTCAGGGATGCAGGTCAAATTCTCTGGACTGGGATGGGTGTCCTCTTCAGGTGGAACTCTATTCTGGTATGATGTACCCAAGGTTTGATTCCTGCTAATTTGGGAGATAAATGGGTGATGAGTAACATGTTGCATCAGCCGTTCTGTGGTTCAGCAAGCTCTTGTTCTGGTTCCTGGGTCTTCCACATCTTACATACAACTTTGTTTCCCAGTTGTAAAAAGGTGCAATGGCTCTTCTGTGTAGAAGAAAGAACTGGAAAGAGCAAACTTATGAAAAATTATTAAACCTTTCCCTAAGTGCTGTACATATTGCTTGATTTTAACCAATATGTCCCCTAAAACAAGGGACATGAAGGAAAGAATAAACCACAGTTCTTGGATAATCAGTTTTTTGTTTTGAGTTTTAGAGTCAACCTATTCTGAATTCAAGTGCAAACACTCTAAAGCAGAAAAAAAGCTTGGCTTGAAGCTTCTATATAGGTTACAATCCAAAATGCTCTTTTATATCATCTTGGGAAATCTTAATACATATTATCATAAAAGAGCATTTGTGGGAAATGTTTTTAATTGAATTCAAGTGTGCACATGCACAACACATATAGGCAGGTAGCAGAGATCAAGCTAATCATTCACAACTGGGAATATATGATGTCTATCCAGAAAGTATACAGCCATGTAATATGAAAAAATAGAGGCATTTATTGAAAAAGATACAAGCAACATATACATAGGACAATGATGCCTTGGTCCCCTTCAAAGTAGGCAACATAGGACCTCACACAGTTCTCCCAATGACCATCAGCTGTCCCATTGTATTTTCCTTAATCTCATCAATAGTCTGAAATCTATTCCCTTTCCAAGGTGACTTTAGTTTTGGGGAAATCCAGATGATGCATGGTGCCAAATCTGGGCTTTACGGGGTCTGAGTCACCTGAGTGACTTGATGTCTCCCTAAAAGACTCTGCATGTGATGTGGTGTGAGAGTGGACATATGGTTGTGATGAAGCTGCCAATCACCACCAATCACATTGCATGATGCAGCAATGACCAGAGCTGCAGCCTTTGGAATCATCCAAATAGTTCCTGTGGACAAATATTGATGCTTAATGCAAAATATGATGCACATTCATTGCTCAGTCATTTGAATGTGACAGCCACGCAGTACATATGCTCAGTCAATGTTGTCTACCGTCCCCACTGATGAGTACAGTGAAGTTATCATTGTTCAAGCACGTGCATTCCAGTCCACTCTCCTCAGCAGTCATGTTACAACAATGTCACACAAGAGCAAGCCATTCTCATTATATTAACAATGGCTGGACTTTTTCCAGACAGACTTCTGTAATTATGGAACTTTTACTTCAAGTAATGGAGTAATATCTTCCACAGGACCAACTTTCTGACAGACACCAATTATAAACTATGAACAAAATATAATAAAAACAATACAAGAATGTACTATAGAGCAACCAAAAGCTTTCAGAAAATGGAGTCTACCCTTGAAGGAAATAAATGACATTGGGCATGTTTCCCATTTTTTATAGAGCAAATTCAAGAAAGGGAGAACCAGAGAAGAGGATGCACTAATTTATGGCTTATCTATCAACTACACAGATTCTTTTTCAGCTGTAAAAAAGCTGAAGAGAGGTTCAGTTTCTGAAAACAAACCAAATAATTACTGTTAAGAAAAAGATAACAAAACCCAGAATCTTTGCAGCATATTATAGATAATGTTCAGCATAAAATCCAAAATTACTAGGCACACAAGGAAACAGGAAAATGATCCATTTTCAAGAGAAAAAGGACATCAATAGAGAACATGGGTGACACATATTTCAGAATTGGTAAACAAGGATTTTAATAACCATGGTATAGCTTTAATAACTGTGCTCAATGATTAAAGTAAAATATGCTTATAATGAACAAATAAAAACAGTGAGTGAAGAAGTAGAAATTTTGTTTTTTAATTGAGAATCTTTCACTGAAAAATTCATTACCTTAAGTCAAAAATTTACTGAATAGCCTTTAAATCAGATTGGAGATCACCAAAGAACTTGGAAAAGGTGCCCCCTTCAGGAGGATGCTTCTCTGCTGGGGAAAACCTATACAGCTCTGGGCAACGGCTTCAGTGAGAACAATTGGGTAGACCCAAAGAAGGAGAAAACTACCAATGTGAATAGTAATCTGTGAATATCATGTATCTTCTGTATCATTGGTGGTGAGTTTGATGACATTGGGAAAGTAGCTTAGATTCTCTGAGCAACTAAAAATGAAGTGAACAGATAACAAGACTAAAAATAATACCTTTTCACAAGTCTTTATGGGCAGGACAAGGAGTAAGCTCTTTTCTGTGCCTTTCCATGACTCAACATGACATTCCAGTGGCTTATTGAATGGTTCCCAAGGAAGTAAGCATGGTGGTGGGATTTTATTGTAAATCTTTCAGAAACAATCAAGAGCATATGATTCTATTTATTCCACTGTAGATATTTTCTATCCCTAAAAGTAGAAGAAACTGAAATATGATTCTTACCTACTGAATTTTCTCTATACCATTTACAACAACCTATCATTTTCTATATTTCACCTTGATTATTGTCTGCTTCTCTCTTACCATTCCCACAACAAACTATAATGTGAGTTCCATGAAAGAGGAAACTTTCTTTGTTAAGGCTACATTCTCATTGAGTGGGACAATATTAATCCTAGGAATCACTTAACAGCTAGTTGTTGAATAAATGAATGCAAGATTTCAGTGCTGTCTGGTAGAGAGACCAGCTATTATCCACATGCAGTTGAGCTTTTCTGTTTTCCCTTTGCATCACTTTTGGTTCTGTATGCCTGGGAATCTTGTGGGAGGAGTGGGGATGATATCTAGGCCAAATGCTCATCCTGAGAACTGAGCCTTATTAGATCACTTAACAGGTTTTTCTGGGCCCAAGAAGCTCAATCTTTGACTGGTACCATCTCAAGAAGGAAATGGAGAACTTGAAAATAAGATATAGTCAAACCTCAGTTCATGATTGTCTTCCACCTCAAATAATTAAGTTCTCAACCAAGTTGTTCACAGAAAAAATGTCTTGGTTGTTGAATAAAACTTTGGTTCCCAACCCAACAATTGTTTCTTGATAATACCTGTATGATCAGTGACACATCTTTTAGATGACAAACAGAGGAAAGAATATGTGAGTACGAGTCAGTTTACCACTAAGCCTTGCATTGTTAACATCTCACAAAATTGTGCTTTGAATATTTTCATGTTTTTTGCTTTTGTTGTTGTTTATTGTTTTTAAATATGTACAGTAAGTCACCATGGGTCCCAAGAAGGTTAGTGATATAAGCAAAAGGAAAAAAGAAAGTTGTAAGAACAATGATAGAGCTTAAAAAAGAAGTAATTACAAAGTATGATAGAGGTGTTCGCATGTCTGATCTGGCTACTTAGTATGGCATGGTGAAATCAATGATCAGCACAATTTTAACACATAAAGAGGCCATCAAGAGTGCTGATGTTGCTAAGGGTGTGAAAGTGCTCACAAAACAACAACCACAGGCAATTGAAGACGTAGTAAAATTGTTGATTTGGATAAACAAAAAGGAGTTAGCCAGTGATAGCATTTTGGAGGCAATAATATGTGAAAAAGTGAAGATGCTGCATGCTGACCCCCTGAAAGACATCCCTGGAATGAGTTCTGAAAGTGATTTGTTTAAGGCTAGTAGGGAGTGGTTTGACGCATTTAAGAAAAGATGTGGCGTTCACAGTGTAGTGAGGCATGGAGAGGCTGCCGGTTCTTACAATATAGCTGCTGACAATTTTGTGACAGAATTTCAAGAATACATACAAGCTGAGGGATTTCTTCCCCAACAAGTGTTTAATTGTGGTGAGACAGGCCTCTTCTGGAAAAAGATGCCAAAGGGGATTTACATCACACAGGAAGAGAAGTCACTGCTAGGACACAAGCCATGAAGGGCAGGCTGACATTATTGTTGTGTGAGAATGCACGTTAGGGACTTTAAATCGAAGCCTCTACTCTTTTACCATTCTGAAATCTCATGAGTTTTCAAGAAAAATAATGTCATGAAAAACAAGTTGAATGTGATGTGGGGGTTAGTACCAAAGCTTGGGTAACCAGGCAATTTTTTATTGAGTGGATTCATGAAGTGTTTGTTGCAAGTATGAAGAAATACCTCTGGAAAAACAATTGCCACTCAGGGCACTTCTTGTAATGAACAACACCCCTGATCACCCTCCAGGCTTGGAGGCCAAGTTGATGGACTAACAGCTTCATCATTGTTAAGTTTTTGCCACTTACTGCAACTCCTCTGATCCAGTGCATGGTCCACCAGGTCATTTCTAATTTTAAAAAGTCTACACAAAGGCACTGTTCCAGAGGTGTTTTGAGGGGACCTCTGAAACTAATTCAATCCTCAAGAAATCCTGGAAGGAACGTTTTAATATCCTCACTTGCTGAGGCTCATACATGAAGCATGGGTGGAAGTGTCTTCTAGGACCAGGCAGTCAGCCTGGAGGAATTTGTTGCCTGAGTCTGTTGCTGGAAGACACTTTGAGGGCTTTGAGGATGAGTCTGTGTCTGTTGGGGAGGACATTGTATCTTTGGGCAAAGCCATGGGTTTTGAGGTGGATGATGATGATGTGGAGGAGTCTGTGGAGGACTAAACACTGAGCTGACCATGGAGAAATGCTCAGAACTTCAGAGGCAGCAGCAACGAATGAAGCTGAGGAATTTTCTTCAGAGGAGGATGAGGGAAGGTAGGATATTCCTACTTTCCTAATCAAGGAAATGGGGAGAAATACAAAGTTTTACTGAGAAATATCAACCCTACAAAGGAGTAGCAAACCATGTGGTAAACTTGTTCAATGACAATGTAATGTTTCAATTTAGGCTAGTGTTACATACAGGCAACAACAAACATCATTGGACAGGTTTTTAGTAAGACAGAGGCTCAGTGAATCTGAAGCAAGTTGTAGTGCAGCAAGGAGATAAAAGAGAGAAAGAACCCCAGAAGAACAGCTCCCTGATGTTTTTGTGGGCGAGGGAACCCTTTCCAACAATAAGATTCCTCCATCCCTCTATTCCACCTTTCCATCT
>VMDR010021457.1:0-16836 GCA_007922815.1 Macrotus californicus | reverse complement strand
GCAACTGATCAATGTCTCTCTCCCTCTCTCTCTCCCTCCCTTCCTCTCTCTCTAAGATCATTAAGCATATCCTTTGTAAGGAATAAAAACAAAAAGCCTAACCAGTGAATTTAAGACACAAATGCTGATTAACTCTAGTGAGAACAGGGAGAATCAGTGAGTGAAGCAAGCCATATATATCAATGTAATGGAATATACATAGTTATTAAAATTGTGCTGTAGAAGAATATTCAATATGGAAAAATGTTCAAGATATAGTTTAAGAAACTATAAAGATTACAATTATATTATAATGTGGTGACATTTAAAATTCTTTATAAAAAACAATAAAGCAATAAGCCTCCAAAATTCATCAAGAGGTGGTCATTTTGATGGAGGCCAAGGATAAGAAGGGAAAAGTTATTCATTCATTGCAGGATTAATTAATCCTTGACTTCCATAAAGTTTCAAGTAAACAAATTCCTCTTGATCCTCAAAGGAGACATTGGTCAACACTGAGCAGGGTTTGTAAATTCCCCCCACCCCCACCCCCACCCCTGGGCTGATTCCTGTAGGTCCAACAGAAAAGAAGAAAAACATGCAAACCAACCTTTTGCCTGAACCATCAGGAACATTTACTCACTGAACCTATGCTCTGAAACTTGAACCCTTAGAGAAAAAACTGCAGATCTGTGCTACCTCTGTTGTCAGTTCAGCCCACATTTGTGCTCTCCTTACCTACACAGAACTGTAAGACTTTTTTTAGAAAAACAAAAAGATAACATAGGAGACAGTCTAGTTAGAAAGGCAATATTGATGCAAATTTAAATCTGCAGAAAGTGATGCATGTAAAGCAGGACAATTGCAGATCACGCTGTATCCTAGTTGATTAAAGTACCTGGATAGTATATTGGGACAACTGAAATAAGCAGAATTGAAGGCAAATTGAAAATATAAGTAAAAGTATTGTCAGCTGTTGAGCAAGGTGTGACATTTCAGATTCTCTCTCTCAGAACTTTCTGGTAATGGAGATGAACTTGCTTCCTAACCAACATGTACAATAAAATGTACCTTTTATTTTATCCAGTTATCTGTAAAAGCCTCTGAACCTAGAATCTAAGTCCAAAAATACTTAGCCAGTGAGTCTGAGGAAATTTTGCGGAGGAAACATGGCCTGACATGACACCCAGAACACCTTAGACTAGATGGAGGCTGATCTTTCCCAAGATTCCTCTGACTGTTAGATGGAGAGCCTGCACCACTCACTCGTCTGCCAGTTCTGAGTAGCCACTTTGGTTCTCGCGAGGCTGGAGTCATACGACTAGAGAGCATTAGAGATGGAGGGGTGCTCAGTTATGATGTTCTCTCCATGGAGGACAATCTTCCTCAGTATCCCCACACCTCCAACCTTGCCCATCCTCGAGGCCCAGAGCAAATGCTGCCTCTTTCATGGAGTCCTAACTTCCACCCACGTACATGTAGCCAACACATCCTGTGAACACCCACTATGCATTGTCTGCTCCTCATTCACAGCCTATTGCTTTATATCAGGGCTTGTATTCAGCACCTGCAAGGATCTGTGTTATGTATTAAATACCATCGTATCTCCAGAACCTACCCCAGTTGATGAAGCTTGCTCAGAAAGTGTTCACGGAATGGACAAACCGTGGACGTGTTTTCCTTAAGAGCAAACAGCAGTTATCTTTGTAACTGTAGAGTTCTTGTACTTGACCCAAGTGTTCAATAAATGAGTTAAGTGCAGTTCGGTTCACTTTGGTTCTGAAGGAACAACGCGGCTTCCCCTACAACCTCAGAATCAGCTGCTGCAGTAACCAATGGGCTCCCTTCTAGTGCTTGTAATTGCTACACATTTTCCCCCTACCCTCCCTAATTTCACTAACAAGGCCTGTATAAGTAACCAGTTAGGCATCTTGCTACAAAAGGAAAAACATAAGGCATCAAGTCCACTTGATGACAGGTTCACTGGGAACATACGTTTGGATGAGGTAATATAAATGTGAAGTACAATTTCCATGAGAGATCAGAAGCCTAACACCTTTTTGATAGAAAAAAAAAGGATTTTAATGGAAAGTGAATATGTTACACAGAAAAATTATGGAGCAAACTTGACCCACAAATGCCCCGCTCTTTAAAATCTGAACAACATATATTTAAACACAGCCAAAAAATAATTTATTAGTTTATTAGCTGATAAGTTCGTCTGAAGCACATTTCTGAAACTGACCCAAGATAGTAAATTAGAATTTCCATAGCTACAATGAATTCATCAGGCAGATGAAAAGGCCATTAGAGATGTTGCTGGCAAAATATCACTTCTGGAGTCTAATTTTCTTTTTCACTAAAGGCAGTTTTTCCGCAGAGGGAAGATTTAATAACAATAAGACAGGACAGCGACTCCCTCAGACTCAGCCCCTGATTAACGAGGGTGACAGTTGGAACGGAGAGCCCTTTGAATTATGTTCAAGGTGACAGCTTTCACTCACCATTTTTGACAACATGTCTAAAACTTCCAAACTCCCAAATCTGATATGCACTTTCTCATAAAATTCCAAATAGCTACATTTTACTCCTCCGGTCTTCTGAAGTTCCTTCATTAATAATACACATTAAGAGGAGAGACAGAAGGTGAGCCTTGTATGAACCTTACGTGACTTCCTCCTAGAACTTGTCCTCTGCTTTATTGGAGAGGCATAAATGACCCAGCAAGAACTTAAGTTTTGCAAGGATTTGGCACTTGGCTGAAGGTCCATCAACTTAAGTACCTGTGAGATTCTTCCATCAAAAGCAGGCAATTACGACAAATTAATACATCTAGTATTCTGTTTTTCAAGCCCTCCTGATTTATTTCCATATATGCCGATATTTCCAACCAGAGTGGCTGGTGGCGCGGTGGCAGCAGGAAGCAGTCTCCCTGCAAACGCTTCTAGCTGGGCCAGTGTGGCTGTTTTATTGCACAACTGTACCTGGTTTATAGATTCCTCTCTTTCCTCTCCTCCTTCCCCACCTGCAAACAGCATTTTCTGCACACGTACAGACTGAAAAGCAAAGACATTCACTCAGTTTATTCATACACGTGTCAAATGTGTAATTTGGACCAGAGAGTGTCCTTGTCACTGCAGGGAAATTGCTGATATGTTTACATTATGGGCCCTACCTATTCAAGACAGGAAGGATGATAACTTTGAAGTTTTGAACTTGGTGCCTATAAGAATCAGTGAAGAGAAATGAGGAAAATCAGGAAAGGGAAATGTTTTGTTAGAAAAGTATTACTGAAGTTAGTTTTAGACGTATTGTGTTATGCTTGAGTTGCCAGCATATTGTCCAGGTAGAAGACATTTGGACATTTGGACCAGCTACACCATAGTTTCAGAAGGCGACGAGATCATGACAGATGACAGTGTGGAGAGAGAAATGATTCGGAGGTACAGGATGGAAATGCACCTGTATGAGACTTATGTGCCTCTTCTGAGTCTCTCTGGTTCTAGGATCTTCAGCTGATGACTCAACCTCCATCATGAATGCATCATATACATTGCAAGGCATGCAATCCACACAATCTTATAAAGTAACCACCTCATGCCTGCAGTTCCTGTCTCTTTCTAACTCTTTTAGTTTTGGGGAAATGCTGACACAGGGAGTACATCTGTTCCTAAGGGGCTTCCAAAGCAGCCAGATGACCTGACTTGGCATGCAAGGTACTTAACTCCTCATAGCACCATCTTGGCCCAAGGAAGGCAGGAAAAGAAAACTGGACAGATCAATTTTCTCTCCCTTACTCCTTCCAATCAGCCTTCCTGAAAATGTCTTATGTGACACCTGCCAAACAACAGAAGTGTCTCTTTATAGCTCATTGTGAAGAAGTAGCGGGAGCAGTAGGCTTTACCTTTTTTTTTTTCAGGATAGTTTTTGTTTTAAAGATTTTATTTATTTATTTTTTGAGAGAGGGGAAGGGAAGGAGAAAGAGAGGGAAATATCAATGTGTGGTTGCCTCTCGCACGTCCCCTACTGGGGATCTGGCCCACAACCCAGGCATGTGCCCTGTGCCCTGACTGGGAATTGAACTGGCGACCCTTAGGCTCAGAGGCCTGCATTCAGTCTGCTGAGCTACACCAGCCAGGGCTAGGCTTTACCTTTTCTGCCTTCCCATTCTTGCCTACATTGCTTCCCATTCCTCTGACTCCCACTGTCCTGGGGTTGAGCTCCCCCCAAAATACTAGCTTAAGTCCTTATCTGAGGCCCTATATTCTCTGTTCCCAAATATACAGCCCAAACGTAATGCAAATACAGAGGAGCAGTGTAATAAACATTGTAGCCTTTCTTCTGAAGTAAATTTTTGGTGATTATTTTGGAAGAACAGTATAAAAGCATGGTAGGAAACAAGGAGCAAATGGTCTGCTTTCACTCTTACAGTGAATGGCCTCCACTGGACAGGGCTGGGGGAGGAATTTTTACTAAATATTGAGGGTTTTTTTTGTTTTTAAGATAAGGCAATGGAGTGACTATTTGCAGAAATCTTAAGAGAGCTATGTATGTATATATTTTTAGATTCCACATTATAAATTGTTTCAGGGCTAAGTGAATCACTGAAGGTGTATACAGATGACATAGTTCCATCTGTGAACTGGAGTTGACATCTAGATAATGAGACCGACTACGGAGAGACTCAATACACTCATAATAAATGCTGGGTGGAGGCAGGTTCACAGACTGGCAGAATCCAGGAGGGCTCTTATCTAAGGCTGAGGTGGGTGGTGGGTAGGAAACCCAAAAAGGTTTCTGAAAGAGCTGAGCTTCAAAAGACATAGAAATTGTCCAGATAAAGGAGAGAAGGTGAGACATTTCTGGGGACGGCCAGGGAGTACTGGGCATAGTGTTCCAGGTACAGAAAGGTCTTGAGACTTATTGATTGCATGTATTTGAGCACATCACTTGACCTGTCTGAGCCTCATTGTTTCCATTTGTAAAGTGGGGAAAATAATACTTGTTGTGTAGGGAAGATATGAACATGAATGAGACGCTCTGTCCAATGTTAAGGCATAGAACGTAACAGGTGCTTATGAGTATTAGCTCTTTTTCTTTTAAGCCTTGAAAATAGTCAAACCATTGTCCTTTTACTATTTATGAAGGGGAATCTGAAATAAACAGCATGAGCTGAGAAAATCCAGTACATTTCTGAATTTTAAAAAATACTGAAAATCAAAAAACAATAAGTTCAATATCTCAAAGATTTTGACTTAAAACAATTTCTATCATTTAAAATCCTTATTTTTTTGCCCTCACTGGTGTGGCTTAGTTGGTTAGGCATTGTCCCACAAACTGAATGGTCACTGGTTCGATTCCTGGTCAGGGCACATGCCTGGATTGAGGGTTCATCCCCTGTTGGGCCATTTAGGGGAGGAACAGATCGATCTTTCTCTCTCACACTGATGTTTCCCTTCCTCTTTCTCTCTCCTTCTCTCTATAAATAAATGCAATCTTTTTTTAAAAATCGTCATTTGTTTGCTTCATTTCAGGCACACTTTTCTATCATCTATCACTTTTCTCCACATCTACATCACAAGGACTGCAGCCTGTGTGTGAGCCTGTTTGAGGTCTACCAAGTCATAAGAATCAAACATCCTTTTCATTGCCAAAGAAAAATGTGTTGCCAAACCCAAACACAGCTTGAATTCAGATGGAGTATCCTTTAAATTCAGAGCAATTTTTCAATTTGGCAACAAAGACTAGTATTCCCTCAAAATTCAATACTTACCAAAGAGAAATATCCAGCAAAGCAAATCTCTTTTTACTTCGCACATAAGGACAAAGCAAAATAGTTTTTTAATAAAAAACCATAATTCATACCAGATCATTCAAAATATGTTTGGACATATCTAAATCTTACAGATAAATCTAATTTAGAAAAATATGTGATTCTCAGTTCCTTGTTTACTCACCCTTCTTTTCTGTTTTAACTGTGAGTGTATGTCATTCTGAGCCCTCTGAAAAATCTTGTAGAATTCAGAAAGTTTGGCTCTGCTATGTGTTTGATAAGTTCTATTTTGCATGCAATGGCAGGAAGATGGAGACCTCAGGACATGTTCATGGTGACTTGTTCCCAACAAATCACATTCTGGAGAGGCCCCTGGCAGAACTATAGACAAATAATCTCAAGGTTCATTTGGAAAGAGAAAACTTCACGGAAATATCAAGCCCTCTTGGCAGTCTGTAGCCCCTGACAATCTTGATTTGATTCCCACAAACTCATGAAGCATCAGGTTCAAAATTCTGGATGCTACATAAATTCCCCAAAGTTGTGAATGTGAAGTTAAATATTTCCCTGGCTTCAAAACCCATGGGATGCATAATGCCTTCAAGAACAGTGAAAGGTCTCTCTTTTGCTCCTCTCGAAGGGCAGAGAAAAGGCCCCTGGAATTCTGTTTACGGACTTACAGAGTGCATTTGGGGGCTGCTGCAGCTTTAGTTCAGTTGTTATTTATTTCTTCAGGGCTCTCCTGTCTAGAATATGAGTGGAGGATACACCAGCTATGAAAAGCTGCTCAGAGAGCCTTATCTGATGCTTGGTCACTCCAAAACTAAGTCAAAGTCTTCCAATCATGTTCTCCTCGATTTGTAATTTGACAATTATGTGGTTAGCTCTAAAACACATCTATTGAGTGCTTACTATATACCAAGTTCTAGCAAAGGCATTAGGAATACAATGTCAAAAAAGATATAGCTGCTGACCTCAAATAGCTCTTGGAGGAGATAGAGAAGTCAATGGGCATTGACAATATTTGTGTGTGTGTGATGAAATGTAAATGCATCAGGTATTGTAGAGGTAAGAAGGAGGAATATCTAACTGAAATCTGGAATTGGAAAGAGGATCAGGGACAGTTTTCCAGATGAAATGCCCTTGCAGCTGAAAAGAAGAGTGGGTGTGAGTCAAATAAGGAAAAACTGTTCCAGGCAGAGGGAGAAAACATGCAGAAACCAGAAAGAAGACAGGAAATAACCCATTCAGTAACTTTGAGAACTTCAGTATGGCTAAGATTGGAGGGAGGTTGGAGGGCTGAAAAAGGTGAGGGGTTTAGGGAGTACAAATTGGCAGTTACAAAATAGTCACATGAATGTAAAGTACAGCATAGGGAATATAGTCAATAATACTCTAATAACTACGTGTGGTGCCAGGTGAGTACTAGACTTATCAGGGAGATAATCTCATAAGTTCTATAAATGTCTAATCACTATGCTGTATACCTGAAGCTAATATAATATTGAATATCGACTATAATTAAAATTGAAAAAAAAAGAACTTCACTATGGCTATAGTGGACAGTGTAAGAGGAGAAATCTCTAGAGCTGAAGCTAGAAAGATAAAAAAGGGTGGGGAGCAGAGCATACATGACATTTTTGCTAATGCTTACAAGTTTGAACCTTATCATAAGGACCATGGCAAAGATGAAGGGTTTGAGTCCAGAGAAAGAAATGATCAAATGTCTATTTTGTAACACGTTAGAGAACTCTGGAGCATAAAAGAAGGATTCCGGGAAAACCAAGCGTCAAAGGCTGTGAACAAAGAATCAATGGTAGGAACCCCGCTGAGACACGAGTAGTGAACATGGGCAGAAATAGATAAACATGACGAAGGAGTAACTGCAGACACATCAGGTCTTAGAGATGGATTGTGTGTGAGGGATAATGGGGACAAAGGCATCAGAGACGACACCTAGGTTTTTAAATTAGGCAATGAGGTGATAGTGCTTCCTTTTTCAATGAGCGTTATCGCCTCATTGAGAAAAAGAAAAGTAGGAGAAGTAGGGCAGAAAATAAGTTAAGTTTGGAGGATCAGAAGAACATTCAGGTGAAAAAATTCTAGTAAGGAGGGAGAAATAGAGATTTTGATTTTAGAAAATAGAGGTTTGTGGTTGTCTACCTGACATGTAATAAGTGATGTCAAAAGAATGACATCACCAGGGACTGCGTGTGTGTCTTATGAATGTAACAAGATCCTAAGAGATATCACAGGAAGACCAATTATTAAGGGATTGACCAAGAAAGAAGAGCCATTGCCAGGCAGAATGGAGACTCCCCAAAAATGAAGGATCACAGAAACCAAGGAAGAGTGTTTCATGGAGGTTAGTCCAATGCACAATGTCAAATGCTATCAGTTAAATAAGATAAACCTGAAAAGTGTCTATCTGACTCAGTTTAATTTCAAGCCAAGAAAATTGAGCTTGGACCCTACCTGGCGTGGTTCAATTGGTTGAGGGTCGTCCTGCAAAGCAAAAGGTCAGTGGTTCAGTTCCCAGTCAGGGCGCATGGCTGGGGTGCAGGCCTGGTGCCCAGTTGGAGTGCGTGAAGAAGCAACTGATTGATGTTTCTCTCTCACATCGAAGTTTCTCTCCCTCTCTTTCTCCCTCCCTTCTCCTCTCTCTGAAAAGAAATAAAATCTTAAAAAACAAAAAAAATGAAAGAAAATGAGGCCTGGTCCAAAAGTAGTTATCTCAGCAGATTTTGATTCAGTCTGTCTTAGAGTTCACCACTTTTTACAATGGCAACCAGTTCTTTATATTTCTTACTTTTTACACATGAAATATACCACAGAGCCACAGACCTCCAAGTTCCTTCAGCTTCAATGTACTGAGGACAAACCTGAACTTTTCCTAAACAAAAAGACTTTGGAGTATTTTTGTTCTTCTTCCTTTATCAGCTAGTGAGCCAGTAATTGGGCAGTCTGTATTCAAGGATGTAATAAATTTATCCCCTGTTTAGCGTGGGGTATTCCAGACAGCATTCCTGCTGTGTGACCTTGAAGTGAAAGTCAAATAAAGTTTATGGGAAATATAAACTAAGCAAGTGTTTCCACGTTAGCATTCTATTTGTTCCGGAAATATTCATTTTTAATGAAGAAAATTTCCCTCCAAGTTTGCTTTTAAAGGATTTTATGGGCAATTTTACTATTTGTTAAAATACACGATCATTGATTTTGATTGTATAATACATACTGTTATTTGTGATATCTCAATTAAAGGAGTAAAACCTGTTTTTCTCCAGAAAGTTCGAAGCATCTTGCTATAACTATTCTCCCAACATTCAGTTAATTTTGAAGACAAAATGTTTAAGGGGTGAGTGCATATCTTACATCTAAAACAGAAGCCACTGGGGTAAAATCATTATTCTCGGAGAGCTCAGTGCGGAACAGCCCTCAAAAGCTGTGGGAGCACATTAAAAGTATTTCTTCTGCCAATTTTTTTAAGCTTAAATCCCAGTTCTACTGACAATAGATGATCTTGATCTATTTAGGGTGGCTTGGGAAAAGGCTGATGGGTCCAAGTTGTCACAATGAATTGGAATCATTCAAATCGCCGAGTAATTCCATGCAGTTACATAAACTTGAAAATCAACCCTTGAAAAAGTAGGAACACTAGTTACATATTTGAAAATAAAAGTGATGGAACAAAACTGTCTTCCCCAAAGTCCTCATGTTACCAGCTTTCCACGAGATAAAGCATCAGCAATAGGCCATTAAGAGTGCCCCGAATACTTGCATTTAGCTTAGCTTTGTTTTTCATGAGAGTTCAGTAATTTTTCCCTTTTCTCTCAGAGTGAACTACTCAGGAAATTAGGTCAACATTAGGAACAAACCAAAAGATGAGTATCAGCCTTGACTGTCCCACCCCACAAAGCCTGTACTCAATCAAGCACCATTAATAACAACAGCTATTGTTTATTGGGTTTTTATTGATTATATCAGTTGGGCACTTGATGTTAATCATCTTATTTAATTCTAACCACAACTCTAGGAGGGAAGTACAATTGCAGACATTTGATCAACGAAGTGCCTGAGGCTTAAAGAGGTTCAGTGATGTCACACACACCCACTCAGCTAATATGTGACCGAGCCAGGATTCAATCTCTGACTCCAGAGCCCAAGGTCTTAGCCACTGTACACATTGCCTGTATTTACAGAGCCCCCGCTGCCTCTTCAATCCACTAAACAATAGCTGAAAAATGTAGACACACATTTACATGCACAAATCCATTGTAGATGCCCAGCCCCTGTTGTGTGCCCAGGTGCCTACAAATCCTTTTTCTTCAAAACTTCATCCTGGCTATTTGCTTGACCCATGAGGTGAACTTAGGTTACTACAGACTGATTTATTATGCACTTTTTCCTATCCAAGAATAAGAAATGCTTTCCTTTGATGGGGTAGAAAGTGTGTGGAAAAAATTAATGTGACTGGCAAGAGAGTCCTTCCTTCGACAGACTTGGCTTTTCCATGGGAGTGTGCCCCATTCATTCTTTCAATAAGCCTAGCCTCTAAGGCTGTACTCAACTCAACCTACTCTGGGCCCTGGGCAGTCACCAAAGAGGCTGGAGACTGGATTCTTGCTTTGCGTGATCCAGGGAAGATCATTAACTTACATCAGATCTATGTCCATATACAAGTTCCAGATAATGCACTCCAAACTACACGTAAGTGCCAAGGATAGCAGAAAGAGGGGAGAGTGCTCATGTTTCCAGATATACAAGCCCTTCATTTCTCCTCTTAAGACTCAGATGAAAGGGGTACATTTGCCTTTGATTTCCTGAGCACTGGCACTTTGGTGTCTTTGCAGTTTGCGAGATTTCTGTACATCGGGAAGCCATAAGAGGGCCACAAATAGGACTAGTAAATAGGAACAGGTAGAAAAAAAGATAAGGATTCATGTCTGATGTTCCAATAGATGTGACAGAACCCCAGCCTTCAGCTTCGCGGTAAGTAGAGTTTTATGCTTTCCTGCAGGACTCTACACACTTGCACATCAGTTCAAACGACTGCATTAGCACAGGAGTGCTGAGTCGTTCCAAAAGAGAGAGTGAGTGAGCCAATAGCTACAGCTGGCAGCCAGGAAAGGGAAAATGTGCTCTGAGCACTCAGTGAGTCACCCAAACAGACAGGAAGGAGTGAGTGCCAATTTAGCCTGGACGCTGTGCCAGAGCTCACATGCTCAACGGGGTCAGGATTTGCAGAGGAGGTGAGTTCTCCAGAGTCAGGCAGTAGCTGTGGGTGATTGGGTGAGTGGGATTTTTCCTAACGGTGCCAGCACTAACTTCCCACAGTTCTGAGGGTCCAGGAACTTGCTTCCAAAGACATGGAATATCATTTCAAGCCCTACTCACATGTCCCAAATTCACACAGGTGTACCATATTCATATACCTCTGGTTGTAAATCACGGTCCAGCTAAGGTTACTTCTTCCTGGCTCATTTTCTTCCGTGGCTTAAAATGCCACGACATTCATCCGTACGCTTCCTAGTTGCTCTCTAGCTACTTGTTTGAGAGAGGAGTGTGTTGAGTAAGTTTACAATACAAGAGGTTGTGTCCAGTAATCTGTTTATGATGGATTAAGTCTAAAATATTCTCAAGGAAAATTGAAACAGTTTCTCATGGTCAACATGAAAAAATAGGAGAGTGTATGGTTGTGAACACAGCATAGTGAACCCATCCTTTCCTCCAAGGCAGGGGGATCGTCCTGGAAGAAGCACGTGACCTGGGAAGGGAAGAATTCTTCTCTCTCTAACACACAGATGAGAAGATAATGCATTTATACTACATTTGTCACACTTTTAAGCATAAGAATCACCCAAAGAATTTATTATTAAGGCACTAAGAACCATCATAGATCCTGATTCAATACGATTCTGTATTTTTAACAAGTATCCAAAGTGATTTTATATGGGGTCTAAAAACCCACAAGGAAAAATGCTGTCTTACAGTGTATGGGGTCACTAAGGAGGTGACATTTAAGGGACATTTGGCAGGACCTTCTACCCAAATACCATCTTTATACTTAAGTGCTTAGCTGGTTTACTTTGGATCTTAAAGACAATTCTGTTTTCTGATGGGTGATGGAGAAGTGGAAGGGATTGGTAGACATGACTTAAGCCATTATAAAATAGACTTTTATATCTTAAATATAAAATAGATTTTATAATCTGTTAAGAGATTAAATCTTTTAATCTTTTAATGAAAAGATTAAAATGACAATTAGCTAACGCTGTAGATGATAATACGGAGGCTGGGAAAAAAGCAGGGATGATGAGGCAGCTAAGAGGGACTGAAACCTTGTCAGAGCCACAGCCTTTTACCTGGGCAGGGAAGTGCCTCGGGTTATGTGTCGTTTCCATTACTCTTTCATTCAACCGATAGGCATCAAATATCTGCTTTGTGAAAAGCACTATGCTTTGTGATCCAAAAGAATACCAAACAAACCAGAGAAGTTGGATTTAATTACATCAGAATGAACAGAAAGCTTGCTGCTTAAATAACAACTTGGGCTGCTCCTGCCTCTGAGGGAATCAGGAGCCTGCCTGGTCTCCAGTGCCATGGTCTTCCCTTCGGCTTGCTACCTTGCCTGGCTCCTTAGCTTTGAGTGTGATGGATGAGGTGCCTAGCATATGGTTAGAAATGTGCTGGTAAGAAAATACATAGCTAAATTATTTTGATAAGAAATTAAGGAGAATTTGGAGAGGTGGATATTTCTGTGACACTAGAGACCTGTGGAGAGGAAAGATGTGTAGGGACCATCCCATTGCATAGGGAAGGCCTTGCAGAGAAACGTTAGCTCATGAGAAATTCCCCAGTCGAAGGAATGATGCTGAAGAAAAGCAATATCAAATATGCTATGTTTACTACATGGTGCCAAATGGAGTCTAGGTACTCTGGTGATTTTGATAGATTCTGCTACTACATATGCTTTATACAAGTGACACTGTCAAGGAAATCAAAGCAAAGGAGTGTTCCCAAGTCTAGGTTGGTGCAGAGCTGATAAAGTTTTTAGGAGATAAGAAATGTGGGACAGTCAGACAAAAAAGAAATGAAAATGAGAGTAATTATAGGAAAAGGCTATAAACCTCTCAAAATTGGTAGAAATCGTAGGGGAAGCCCTGAACTTCCCAGAGGATGTGAGACAATTTTATAGATGTTTCAGTAAGTGGAGTAACCCCAGCTGACAACCAAGACACATAGAAGAATATAAGATATCTTTGCACCTCTACACTTTCCCTCCTACTTCCTACCTGGTCTTTAAGGATATTACTCATTGGAGGGCAAGATATATTGACAATGTTAAATGTAAAATGTCTGTATGTGCATGAGATAAGTGGGTGTGCGTGGGAGGTGGTAGGAATTCTGGTCTATGTGTAATATATAAGAAACAAGAGGCAGAATGCCTTCCAGCCTGAGAAGTGATTAGGGAGGGTTCATGGACGAAGTGAAGTCTGAGCTCAGTCTTTAAAAACAATTAAGATCAGGATGGTCTATTGAAGTTGGGATAACGTATAAGCAAAACAGGAATGCTCAAACCACAGAGAAGGGTCATTAACGAGGACAATTTGAGTGCAAATGAGGAAGGACAAGCCAGGGCCAGATTGCAGAATGAACTTGAAATGCTTCTAAAAAGCAATGGAAAGGTCTGAGTCAACCTTGGAAGACCTGGCTTGACCAGGCTGGAGACGTGCAGAGTGGGGCTGCTGACGCGGTGTGTGGTCTTGCAGACAAATACAGATATACACTCCAAGGGTCTTCTGGGTCTCAATCTCCTGAGGACCCATCTGGAAAGATAGTTATGCATCCAGAGCCTTGCAAACACCACTCAGCTCCATCAGGTCTCTGTGGATGAGCAGAGGCTGTGAGGTCTACAGTCCAGACATCTATTATTTAAGAGACCTACCAACACACAGCCTGTTATCCCACAAATTTTTCATGCCTGAGATTCCCACAACCTCATTGCTTCATTAAACAAAGTGCAGATTCTCAAGAGTGGAGTGGGTCGTGCATGCGAGCAGCAGTGCCCTCGAGCTCTGTAAGATCACGAACCACAGTAGTGTGTGGCCAATACTTCTTTCAGGCCACCAAGGGAAAAAGTGTAACTAATTGCAGCTGGAAAGAGCAATAATCCAGAAACACCCTTTGTGGAAGCCCAGAGCTGACTGTGAGGTTTTGCTCTCAAGAGACAGAGCATACTTCCAGTCTCCTCGTTGGGCTAGGCTTCTGGGAGCCAGCAGCTTGTCACCAGGGGCTCTGCTCCTAGAATTCTCCTCTGTGCATGCAGAACTCTTCTTTCCCCTTCCTGTGTTCATAATGTTGGCCTCTAGAACACCTCTGTACCCAATTCTGATCTCAAGCCACTCTTCCCAAAGTTAAGGGGAGACTGGTCAGGGAGAGCATACAAAGCAGAGCCCTTTAGGAGTCCATGCCACATAAATTCATGTTCGTCTAAGAGGAGCCCAGACCCTCACATCACAGAGCTCCACGGAAAGGAAAGATGAAATGCTAAGCAGAGCCTGTCTCATATTTCTCCCTGTGGAAAAGCAAGGCAGTGGCATGGGGCAGTGAGTGGAGCCGATCGATCCAGGCAGTACTGAGAGAAAATGGAAATGATGGGGAAGGAGGAACCAGAGTGTGTAACTCTCTAGGTACAGCAGGAACAGGAAGAGATTTAGAAAAGATATGACAACACTAAAACCTATGGCATTCTGGGGACTTGTTCCCTCCTCTTCCCCTCACCCCACAGGCTGAGGCTGTCCTTGGACTTCCTCATTGCACCGTTCCATGCTATTCCCTTTTCTCTGTCATGCCCACGAAACCCGCCAGCCCAGTGTCCCATTTCCTCAGGGCCTTGCATCTTTCTTCAACTAAGTTTTTCTGTATTTCCAGCAGGCTCAGGCACATAGGACCTATTGTGTTGGTTATTAACACTACTCACTAAAGATTTCTAATTCTTCCCTTTAGATGAAAAAGCATGGAAAAGAAACCTGTTATTTTCATCCACCAAAATCTTGGGAGTTGTTACAGCAGCCTAACTTGGCCTGTCCAAACTGATACACATATGTATTATAATAATGATTTTTCTATAAACAGGAGCAAAATGTATGTGATTTGTGTATATCAGGACTATGGATGCATGTTTGTGTGCATGTCTATGTACATGTCTTGTGGGGAAGGCAACGTGCTTTGAGATAAAATAAGAAGACAGAGCACTGGCAGTAAAAGAGATAGTTTGTTGTATGCTAAGCAGTATTAAGTTGTACAAAACTGGTATTAAGTTGAACAAATAGTTCTAGTTCCTAGATTTCATTTGTACTTAATTTAGTTATTCTTATGACTTCCTTTGCTGCTCACTGTCCCTTGTTCCTTTCGTCACTGTTTGCCCTCAGAGTGCTCCAAGCCCAACACTAGCTACAGCTTTCTACTTCTAATCTGTTTCTTAGAATTGTGAGTAAATTAAAAGTAATTAGATTTTGAATGAGAGACTAAAGAATACCTCTGTGAATAAAAAGTGTTTAGAAAATATGTTTGTGTAATGTTACTAGTCCTGCTACAAAGGTTATCAGATAATGACAACCTGTGATCACTGTAACCTTTTTCTCAAGTATTTGTACCGCCCCCTTCCCTGTGAGGAAACTAATCTTCTGCCTTTGCCATGCGGTTCTCCTGTTGGAGAAATGCACATGCCTACCCTGTTGAAATGGGGCCTGGCCATATGACATGCTTCCACCAATGGAACGTGAGCAGATGTGGTGTAAACCACAGCTGGAAGATTTAAGAGACTTTATCATTTTCCTCCAACTCTCCCACTCTTCCTCCTCTAGCACCAAACTGTACCAATTAGTGCCTATTCCCACAGCCAGGGCTCCAGAAGAAAACACAGCAGAACTGAACAGAGGCCCCCAGCCATAGCCAATTTGTAGGCAAAGACCTTGTTATGTGCAAGGAATAAATATTTGTTGTTTTAATCCACTGAGATTTGAGGATTGTACGCTATCATGGCCAAAGCTGATTAATATACATGCTAAGCAGGATATTACTAAAGAGTAACATGCTTAACTTTTAAAGTACTTTTACATTTCACTTTAGAAGCAGTTGGTAGTGATGGAAGGACCAGGGTATCCTCTGGTATCGTGGAGATCGACCCCTTGTTGAACTGCTTCACTGGGGAAAGCAGGAAACTCCCTCCAGCAATGTTCTTACCCCTTCAGCTCTTCCTGTCAGAGGCAATTCTTCCCCACACCCCACTCAGCTTCTTGTTAATAACCAACTTGAACTCAGAAGGACTACTGGCTGCAAACCTTTGAAATACATTATTATAGTAAAATCCATGAGTTCATTATAATACTCCAAAAAAGGAAAGCCAAAAATAAACTCATTAGTCACTATTGAGATAGTTTTGGCACCAACTTCTTATTGGAAATTAACGGGAAAAATGAAATGCTTAAATATTTCAATATGAACTGCATAAACTGTTTTTCATTTTTTAAAGTCTATTTTATTGATTATGCTATTACAGTTGTCCCAATTTTTTCTCCCTTTATCTCCCTCTACCCTGCACCTCCCCCGACCTCGCTTCAGGTCCATGTAAAACAAATAGTGCTGGTTGGTGAGGAAACCTTCTTCACAGAAGAATTTCAGGTAATAAATACTGGGTAAGTGATTATTTATTAATATTGTACAATCATAATTTTACAACCCTTCATGAAATCATGGTTTCAGGAAATGATTATCAAGAGATTGTAAAACCATTTAGTGAAAGACTGGTGAGGAGCTGGATATTTGCAGGATGACAAATCATTACTGTGGATTGACGGCCAGTGATAGAGAGAAATACAGCTTTAAGCTGGAGGGCTCAGGCTGTCCGTGTCCTGATCTCGGGAAGTGGAATAACTAGATATGATGAGCCCCCTGATGTGATGTAAATGAGGCTCACACAACACTGATGAAGGACTTTTGTCAGAAAATGAACCTGAGTCTAATGAAGCCCTTAGATACCAGTAAGTCTGTGGACTATAGAGAACATATAGATTCCATTTGAT
>VMDR010021456.1:0-16834 GCA_007922815.1 Macrotus californicus | reverse complement strand
TTACATACATTTTGTTGCAGAAAATTAATTTGACAATATTCAACACCAATTCATTACAAAAACTCTATGAAAACTAGAAATAGAAAGGAAATTCCTCATCCTAATAGCCTATGACTAACCTACAAAAACCATAGCACTAAAAGACTGGATACTTTCTCCCCTGAGACTGAGAACAAGGCAAGGATGTTCACTCTTACCACTCCTATTCAAGATAGTACTGGAACTTATAGACAGCACTATTAAGTAAAGAAAGGCAATAAAAAGCATAAAGATCTGAAAGGAAGAAATAAAACCATCCCTATCTGCAGAAAGCACAATGGTCTATGTAGAAAATCCCAAGGAACTTACAAAAAAATTCTCAAACTAATGTGTGTTCAGCAAGGTTGCAGAATGCAAGGTCAACACAAAAGTTAGTCATGTTATACTAACAATGAACATATGGAAACTGAAATTTAAAACACAAATCCATTTATAATGACTTAAAAAAAGAAATATGTATAATAAATCTAACAAAATATATATAAGATTCATATATTGAAACCTACAAAGCACTGTTGAAAAAAATCAAAGAACTAAATAAATACCATGTTAATGAATTGGTAGACTGGTTAGTCTTCCAACTCATTAGACTGGTAAAGAAATCATTTCCCCCCAAATTTATATACATATTTAATCCAATTACTATCAGAATCCCAGCAATATTTTTTGAGTTGTGGACAATATTATTCTAAAGTTATACAGAAAGATGAAAGAACTAGAATAGAAAATATTTCTAAAGAAGAAGAATAAACAGGGAGAAATCACTCTGGTTTCTTGGGTTATTGTAAACTAATATGTAGTAATCAAAACTGTGTGGTATTAGTGAGGGTATAAACATATAGATCAATTGAACATACTAGAAAGTACAGAAATAACCTCACACAAGTATGATCAGATTTTTGATAAAGGATCAAAAGCAATTCAATGGATGAAAGAGTCTTTTCAACAAATGGTGGCAGAGCAATTAGATATCCATAGGTAAAAGATGAACCTCATCCTAAACCTCACACTTTAAATAAATATTAACCCAAAATGGATCATAGATTTACATGTGAAACATTAAATTATAAACTTTAGAGGGTAACATGGGAGAAAATTTGGGGGATGTCTTAGACATGAGACCAAAGCGTGACCTCTAAAAATCAATAAATTGGACTTCATCAAAATTGATCTTTTTTTTCCTCTGTGAAAAATCTTGTCTAAAGAATGAAAAGAAAAACTACAGATTGGGAGAAAAATTTGCGTACCACCTATCTGCCAAAGGACCCAGGATGACTATACTGTATAAAGAACTCTCAAAACTCAACACTAAAGTAAAAAATAATCAAACAATCCAATTAGAAGATGGGCAAAGAGACGAAGAAACATTTCGTGGAAGAGGGTATACAGATGGCAAATAAGCACACAAAAAGGTGTTTAACATCACTAGTTATTAGTAAAATACAAATCAAGACTATGATAATATATCACTACATACCTATTAGAACAGTTGAAATAAAAAAATGACACTATCATCCAGTCAAGAAGGCAGTGTAGGCAGACATGGTTCACCTTGCACAACCACATCAAAATTACAAGTAATATATAGAACAACCATCAATCAGAACCATCAGAAATCAAGTTGAATGAAAATCTGCCAACTACGAAATCGAGTTGAACGGAAGTCTGACAGCTATGGAATTAAAGAAACCACATCCATCCAAGCTGGTAGGAGGGGCACAGATACAGAATGAGCTGGTCCCACCCCATGTGTGGTGGATAAAACTTCAGGAGGGATAACTTGGGAGTGAGGAGTCCCAGCCCAATGCCAGGCCCCTCAGCTCAGGATTCAAGTGTCAGGAAGATAAGTCCCCACAATTTCTAGCTGCAAAAACCAGCCAGGACTGAATTGGTGGAAGAAACTTCTGGACCCCAAGCAGTTCCTCTTAAAAAACCTACATACGGACTCACCTATTCAGACTCATGCCCTCAGAGTTTCAGTACTGGGATACCAGCTCAAAAGGCACCAGTGGTATACAAGGATAAATGGAAGTGTCTGGCATTAAGGTGAGCAGGGGCCATTGTCCCTTTGCTGAACCCTCCCCCCACAGAAGCATTCATATGAAAAAGCAGCTTGGGTGGGCCCATATGTTGTGGGGGGTGGAGTCTCTGGGGATCTCCAAGGTAGGCCAGACGGTGTTAGCCAGATTGATGGAGTCTCAGATATGCGGCTCCATATCTGAGTCCATTTGCTAAACATAACCACTGTCTCTTTGCTAAATCCTCTGCCCATAGAGCCAGCAAGTTAGTGCCGTATCTGAGACTCCATCAACCTGGTTAACATTGTTTGACCTACCTTGGAGATACCCAGAGACACTGCCCCACCCAACTTATGCGCCCACACAAGCTACTTTTCCATATGAATGGCTGGTCTTGGCTCATGCTTCACAACTTCCTAAATCCTATCAAACAAGCAATGGCTGGCTTCAGTGAGCCCCAGATCTGGCAGTAGCAGTAGCCAGCTTAGACACACAGCTTGGGTTTGCCTAAGAATCTCTAAGCCCAGCACAAGTAGCAGCCATCTCAGATTGCTTTATAGCTCATACAGGGTGCCCTGGGCAAAACACAGGTGGGGGCTGACCTTGGTCTGCACCATCCAGGAAACCCCAGGGTCAATACACCCAGTGTTGCTGCAAAGTTTCATATTTAAAATGCCAAATGTTAAAGATAAAGAATCTTAAAAGCGTCAAGAAAAAAGCAGTTAGTAACCTATAAGGGAGTTCTCATAAGACTGTCAGCTGATTTCTCAAAAGAAACTTGGCAGTCTAGAAGGGATTGGCAAGAAATCTTCAAAATATCTGATAGACCATGTCAGAGCACCACCACCCTGCCCCTGAATAGCTGATCCTTCACAGAGGGAGGAGTTTGGTGGTCAGTGGTCAAGGCGGCCAGTCCTTGCAGCTACTGATCTGGGTAAATCCCTCCAATTGATCTGCCAACAGCAACCAAGCCTCAACTACAAAAGGAGGGTGTACTCAGCCCACATGAAGGGCACACCTCAAGTACCCAGCTTGGGTGATAGGGCATGCTGTGCCACTAGACCCTATAGGTCACCTACTGCGTTAGGCCACACTACCAAGATACGGAGTCAAAGCAGCTCTTACCTAATACATGGAAACAAACACAGGAAGGTTGTCAAAATGAGACAAAAAAACATGGCCCAAATGAAAGAAGAGATGAAAACTTCAGAAAACGAGCTAAAAGAAATAGAGATAAGCAATCTATCAGATGCAGAGTTTAAAACATTGGTTATAAGGATGCTCAAGGAACTTTAGATCTCAATAGTATAAAAAAAGATCCAGTCTGAAACAAAGGATATAGTAATTGAAAAAAGAACAATTTACAGAGAAACAACAGTAGAGTGAATGAAGCTGAGAATCAAAACAATGATTTGGGACATAAGGAAGCACAAAACAACCAATAGAAACAATAATAAGAAAAAAAGAAACAAAAAAAATGAGGATAGTATAAGCAGCCTCTGGGACAACTTCAAAAGGTCCAACATTCACCTCATAGGGGTGCCAGAAGGAGAAGAGAAAAAGCAAGAAATTGAAAATCTACTTGAAAAAATAATGAAAGAAAACTTCCCTAATTTGGTGAAGGAAATAGACATGCAAGTCCAGGAAGCACGGAGAGTCCCAAACAATATGCATGCAAACAGGCCAACTCCAAGATATATCATAGTTAAAATGCCAAAGGTTAACGTTAAAGGGAGAATCTTAAAAGCAGCAGGAGAAAAGCAGTTAGTTACCTAACGGGGAGCTCCCATAAGACTGTCAGCTGATTTCTCAAAAGAAACTTTGTAGACTAGATGGGATTGGCATAAAACATTCAACGTCATGAAAAGCAGAGACCTACATAGCCCAGATTGCTCTACTCAGCAAAGATATAACTTAGAATTGAAGGGCAGGTAAAGAGCTTCCCAGACAAGAAAAACTAAAGAAGTTCATTATCCCCAAACCATTATTATATGAAATGTTAAAAGGATTTATTTAAGAAAAAGAAAATCAAAACTATGAACAATAAAATGGCAAAAAATGTATGTATCAACAACTGAATCTATAAAACAAACTAAACAAACAAGAACAGAGACAGAATCATGGATACGAGAACATTTTGATGGTTGCAAGATGGGAGGAGGGTGAGGGAGAACAGGTGAAGAGGTGAGGGGATTGAAGTACAAATAGGTAGTTACAGAATAGCTATGGGTGTATAAAAATACAGTATAGGAAATGGAGTAGCCAAATAACTGATACACATGACCCATGGATACGAACAATGGTGTGGGGACTGCCTGAGGGAGTGGGAGGTTCTGGGTGAAGGGGGTAAAAGGGGAAAAATCAGAACAACTGTAATAGCATAATCAATAAAATATAATTTTAAAAATAATGACAATATGAAGTGCTGGTAAGGATGCAGTGAAACTGAATCATTTATACATTACTGGTAGAAATATAAATACAGTATAGCCACTCTGGAAAATGGATTGTGAGTTTCTTAAAAAACTAACAAAATACACCTACCATATGATATAACTATTGTACTCAGGCATTTATTCCCTCCCAAATGAAAACTTATGTCCACACAAAACCTGTACTTTATTGTTCATAGCAGCTTTATGTGTTATAGCCCCAAACTGGAAACAACCAATATTTCTCTCACTAAGCTAAACCAATAGTGATACACTTATATATGGAGTGCTACAGAGTCACAACAAGGAACAGAGTACTGATACATGCAACAATATGGACAATTCTGAAGGGCATTATACTGAGTAAAAAAAAAAAAAGCCAATCTCAAAGGGTTACATTCCGAATGATTCATTTCATGTAACATTCTTGAAATGAAAAAATGAAAGAGATGGAGGACGAAGTACTGGTCGCCAGGGTTAGGGATGGTGGGAAAGGGAAGTAGATATGACTACAGGGAGATCTCTTGTAGTAACAAAAGTGTTCTGTGTCTTGACTGAGGTAGTGGTTAAAAGGACTTTGAACTATACACACACATTTGGACCAACTCCAAATTCTTGGTTTTGATTTTTCAGTAAATGTGAGAAGTAACCATGGGGGAAACTGAGTAAAGGGCACACCAGATCTGTTTTCTTTCCAACTTCCTGTGACTCTATAATTATTTCAAAATAGAAGTTAAAAAATAAGAAAGTGATCTCAATGGGGGCTTCCAGGCAGGGGACAGGGTCCTAAAGGTCTTCAGCAGAGGACCCACTGAGGACTTAAATCCCTACTCATCACCTAGAAGGAGTGACTGGAGACCTCCGCTGGCATAGCTCCAGGCACTGCTCACGATCCTGTAACAGGAGAAAATGGGGCTGTAGGCCCATGGATGTGGTTTGATTTCTGGAGGCCACAAGGGCTGCATGAAGAAGGCAAGTGTTGGGGAGCAGAGCTTCTGAGAAAAGTAGCTTTGGTGTCTTCCCTCTTCCTTCCAAAGAGGTAGATGGTCTCCATTTTGGTTGACCTGTCACCACTCCACTCCTACCAGGGAAGAAATGGAGCCAGGCAACTTGGTGCCCCTGAAATGCCTGGGCTGTCACTCCTCTCCTGGCTGTGTAGCCCCCTGAGTCTCCTGCCGAAGACTGTAAGATGAAGATAATGGTAGTGCCTTCCTCATAGTTAGTGAGGTCGCACACGTGATGCACAGCCTATGACAAGCATGTGGTAAACAGACCTGGGTTTAAATTCCGGTTGTGCTGTTTGTCAACTGTGACCTCCCTCAGATTCCTTTCTAAGGGTGATGCTGATATTGGCAGTACTGACTTTTTGGTGCACGGCAAGAGATCACAAGCACCAGTAGGGCTTTCACAGGGGCTGTCACAGCGTGAGCATTCTGTAAAAGTGAGCTGTCACTTATTGCCAGTTATGCACATTGTCATTTACTCTGCTTGACCAACACTCCATGGTGACTTTGAGTCACACACCTGTGGCTCTCAGCCCTAGCCTGAGCTTGACAGGAACCAAAATGTTGTTCCCCTCCCACTCCCCAGGGAAGTTGGAATTTCAGGCAGATGGGGTGGGAGGGGGTGTTCTGCTTGGCTGTCGCCCAGCCTGTGAGCTGGCTAGAGTTGAGAGCAAGGTGGGTAGTAAAGCAGGAGGCTTGGAGTTTTGCTACAGCAGGGCTGTGAGAACCCAACTCCGGCCCAGGAGAGGAGACGGGAGCAGCACGCGCAGACCTGGAGCCCTTTCATCACTGAGATTGAATGATGGAGATGCTGGCTCAGGCAAAACTCATAAAACAGGGTTACCTCAGCCATCTTCAACCTGGGAGGTTGGTGGGAGGGAAGGGACAAAGAGGTCTGTGTTGTCCTGATCCTGGCCTGGTGCCTGAATGTCCTCCCTCCTGCACCCGGTGGCTTATCCCTCTCAACGATGGGACGTGAGACCTGCTCACCTCTATTCAGCCCAGCTAGACCTCATCCTGTGCATCCATTACAGAATTAACCCATTTGGGGGCCAAGATACTGTCAACAAAATAAGCCTCCTCCCTTGGGGTCTTTCCGTTTTAGGTTCATCTTGCCCGCTGCCAAGTAGGAACTGTGGCTCTCAGGAACTTTGGTAAAAAAAAAAAAAAAAAAAGGAACTATTTATTTAAAAAGTTATACAAGTTTAGAGTAATGGCAGAATGTCACCGTTGAATTTCAAAGTCCCTTTAAAACATCCACCCACACACACACACAGTCCTTCCTCCCCTTGCCAAACCAGGCCAGTCAGGGGTACCGTATCTCAGGAAAAGAAAACAGAAGCTTGGCCAGGCTTCTGTTCTTAATCCAAAACTGCATCCTCATGGTAGGCCGATGGGAGTCCTGCATTCTTTCAAACCGCTAAGAGAGAGCTCTGCTTTGCTGCTACATCTTGCTTTCCTGCTTCTTAAGCCACAGAGTGGTCAAAGGAACACCCCCTCTGCTCCCAAAACCTCATGGTTTAAGCTCTAGAATGGCTGCTGTGCCTGGGTTTAAATCCTGGCACAGATCTTCCTCTGTAACCCCATTTCCAACTCGTCCCACACTCACCTACATCTGCTAGCATTCCTGTAGCATTCTCTGCCTTCCTTGGCTGCCCTAATTAGTGGGCAGGCATGGTTCCGTGGCATGGAGCAAACCATCTCCAAGCTCTTGCACAGGCGCTGTAACCAGGGGAGCTACCTCCCAGTTACATCATGGGTCAAAGTCATGCCCATCTCCCTAGCTAGCCTGCTGTTGATATGCAAAATAACTCTCAACAGCCCTGCTCCGTGTCTCCCATCCCCCAGCCAGGCTTGTGGGGGGGGGGGGAGGCTCTCAGTCTACACGCCGTTACACATCTGTTCTTATCACTCTGAGTCACTGTGTCATGGGTTCTTCTTCAGCTTAGACATTCCCAAGATAGGGGTGCCATCAGCGTTTTCTGACCTTGAACTTGGCCAGAATAGAGCATGCTTGTGTTCACTGAACATGTTCCTTCTGCTTTTTTTGACATCAAGGAGGTGGCCAGTCATCTTGGACTCCTCTCTTTCCCTCCCTTTCAGCATTAGCAAGCCCCATCAGTTCCTCTTCCAAAATCGGTCCTGACCCCGTTGCCTCTCACCATCCCTACTTATTTCTCTTAGACAACTGTCATGGCCTCCTAAGCCCTCTCTGTGTCCATTGTCCACACAGCTGTCCTCCATAACACTCCTCTGTGTATATTCTCCAGCAGCTCCCCAGTTCTCATGGAGTGAAAGCCTGGATCCGGATGGTGGCCTACAACACCTTCTGTGATCAGGTTCCCTTGGGCAACCACTCTGGCTCCATCACTGCACTCCAGGCATGGTGCTTTCCTTCTGATCCATGAACATTATAAGAACATCCCCACCACAGGCCTTTGCACCTCATCTTGACTTTCCCCGGACCCACATTCCCCATAAATGGGCAGAACTCCCTCCCTCACTTCTTTGCCGTCTCTACTCAAATGATCTCTTTCTAAAACGGCAGCCTTGCACAGAACACTCTGTCATATCTAACCAACATTTGTTTATCTGATCATCCCTTCCACAGAATGTCACCTTCCTGAGGTCAGAGAGTGTTCCTTCTTGGTCACTGCAGTGTCCCTAGAGACCAGCATAGGCCTGGCACACAGCAGGTGCTTAGTAAACAGGTCAATAGAGCAGAGAAACTCTGGGGAAGGGGGGCGGTGGAGGGTCCAGAATCTTGGTGCTGTGCAACACCTGAGTTCCGGCCCTGCTTGTGTATCATCAGTGACTATTAGTCTTTGTGTCAGAGCACTTCATTATTTCCCAAAGTTTAGAGGTTTTTAGAGGTCCTAGGACCTCCAGGACATTTGTCCTGTCTGTAAACCACCTGAACTGTTTTTATCTTATATTCAATACATTTCTTTAAATCAATCCACTTGGTTGATTTTTTTTAAAAACTTAGCCTCTTCCTAAGCTTTTGTAGAAAAAAATCACCAGTCTGGTATGCTGGTTTCCTTTTGTTCTGACACACACTAAATAAAATATGATTATCAATGGAAAAATCACTGCCAGCCCCTCCTCAGATCTAGGTGCTGGGGTGCGACTTTGGGCAGCCGGGGTTACTCAGAGTCCCTCATTATTGACACTGCCCTGCTCCTCAGGGCGAAGTCCTTAGAGACATTCCTATCAGGCCAGACCTGCTGGAGCCAGGGTCTGTTGTCAGGGGACAGGTGTGTCAGGGTAGGGCCCATGCCTGTGCAAGAGATCTGGTCAAAATTTCCACTGTTGCTGCCATGAAGCCCCTATTGTTCTCTGCCTCATCTCACACCACCCAGCCTGGTTCAGCTCCTGGAGTTTTGCCAAATGTTCCCACTTGGGGCCTTCACTCAGGGTATTTCTAAGTGACTTTGCTTCCACAGGAACCCCTGACACCTGAGATCCTAAGGCACACTTCCATTTTGTGCTCTAAAAGTCCATTTTGCACTGGCCTTGGGAGCAGATGTTACAATAGGCGGTTGGGCACTATGGGTGAGGTTACCTGTCTAATGTCCTCCTGCCTGCAAGACTGCCAGTTCTGTGAGGAGAGGGCCTGTTCAGGACTCGGGGCAGGGACCCCACCCCTGTACTCACAGCCTGCTACTGTAGGGACACAGCAGCCTCTGTCTATCACCTTCCCTTCCAACTTGCTTTGGTTATTCTTGCTGCTAGAACTTGACTTTGACCTCTGTTGTATCCTCTGCCTTCTTGCAAAACCAGGGAGAGCTGCCTTCCTCAGTAGCCACACAAATTGCCCACAGCCCTGCAGATCTGTTTTTACTGCTCCCTTAGCACTTTGGGCCCTGGGGCTCCTGGGGCTTCTCACCAAAACGGCAGTGGAACACAGTGGTAAGGGCCTGGACTGGAGAGCCAGGGCTCCGGGTTCAAATCAGAGCTGCACAGTTACCAGTTGGGGGACCCCAAAGAAGTTAAGTAACTTCTCTGGGCCTCAGCTCCTCGAGGTTCTCAAACAGTACACTGGAAGCACCTAGAAGCCTCATCAAAATACAGAGTGCTGAGCCCCCCCCCCTCACCAAGAGTTTTTCATTCCTGCAGAATTTGCCTTCCTAAACAAGTGCCCAGGTGATGCTATTGCTGCTGGTGCAGGGACCCCACTTTGAGATCCATTGTGATAGTTGTTAGGAAAGGTAAATGGAGATGAATTAATATATATTAGGTAGAATCCTGAGGCATGAAGTAAGTGTTCAACAGCTGTTAGATGTTAATACCACTTATACCAGAGGGTCTAGCCCTGTTTACTTTTTTGTTTATTTTTTTGAAAAAGAACTTTATATTTTTCAATCACAGTTTAAATTCAATATTATTTTGTATTTAGTTTCAGGTGTACAGCACAGTGATTAAACAATCATATAAGTTACAAAATGTTCCCCCCAACGTTTCTAGTACTCACCTGGCACCACACATAGTTATGACTTTATTGACCATGTTCCCTGTGCTGCACTTTCCATCCCATGGCTATTTTATAACTACCAATTTATACTTCTTAATCCCTTCACCATTTTCTCCCAGCTCCCCCTGCCTCCTCCCCTCTGGCAACCATCAGTTTGTTCTCTGTATCTATGAGTCTGTTTCTGTTTTGTTTGTTCATTTATACTGTTATTTAGATTCCACGTATAAGTAAAATCATATAGTATTTGTGTTTCTCTGACTGATTTATCTCACTTAGCATAATACTGCCTAGGTCTCCCCATGTTCTTGTTGCAAATGATAAGATTTTATTCTTTTTATGGCTGAGTAATATTCCATGATGTAAAGTAAACAAAGGCAGTCTAGCTACCTCACCCAGATGTCTGGGCAACTAAGGGAAGCACTTTCTCAAAACCTTGAGACTGGGCCTGATAAGAAGTGTTCTCATAGCCTGGAGGGGTCCAATAAACTGTTCCCAAAGCCTTGAGTGGGCTGTCATGCGCATAATGAAGCTCTGTTTCATAATACCTGTCGGCACCCTACCAGCTTTGTTTGTTTCCAGTATTTAAGGGGGCAGAGGCTCCCTGCTGGATGCCATACTGGGGTACAGGTGAGATGCAGTGACACACACAGGGACACGCAGCTTGCAGCATGCCTGGATAGCCCAGCCTTGAATAAAGGCATGCCAAACATCCCAATGGCTCCGTAAATGTTCTTCCATCTGCCTGAATCCCATGAACTCGTTTGGCCTTGAACAGTCACAACATACATGATATATATGTACCACAACTTTTTTATCCACTCCTGTATTGATGGGCACTTGGGTTGCTTCCAAAAAAAAAAAAAGTGCTACACTGAACTTAGGGGTGCATATATCCTTTTGAATTAGTGTTTTGGGTTTCTTTGAATATATTCCCAGAAGTGGAATCACTGGGTCATACATAAGGCAGTTCCATTTATAATTTTTTGAGGATACTCCATACTGTTTTTCACAGTGGCTGAACTAATTTGCATTCCCACCAACAGTGCATGAGGGGTCCCTTTTCTCTGCATCCTCACTAGCATTTGTTGTTTGTGGATTTGTTCTGACAGGTATAAGGTGATTATGTCACTGTGGTTTTAATTTGCAATTTTCTGACAATTAGTGAAATCGAGCATCTTTTCATATATTTATTGGCCGCTTGTGTGTCCTCTTTGGACAGTGTCTTTTTGGTCCTCTGCCCCTTTTTAAATTGGATTGTTGGTCTTTTGTGTGTGTTGAGTTGTGTGAGTTCTTTGTAAGTTTTGGATATTTACCCCTTATCCAATGTATAATTGCTGAATATGTTCTCATATTCAGTAGGTTGTCTTTTCATTTTGTTGATGATTTCTTTGCTATGCAAAATCTTTTTAGTTTGATGTAATCCCATTTGTTTATTTTTCTATTTTCTTTCCCTTGCCTGAGGAGATATATCAGAAAAAATACTGCTAAGAAAAATGTCAGAGATTTTACTGCCTGTGTTTTGTTCTAGGAATTTTATGGTTTCAAGTCTTACATTTAGGTCTTTAATCCATTTTGAGTTTACTCTTGTATATGGTGTAAGAAGGTGACCTAGTTTGATTTTTTTTGCATGTATGTGTCCAATTTTCCCAACAACATTTATTGAATAGACTGTCTTTACCCCATTGTATGTTCTTGCCTCCTTTGTCTAATATTAACTGACCCTATAGGTATAGGTTTATTTCTGGGGTCTCTATTTTGTTCCAATGATCTATACGTCTGTTTTCATGCAAATACTATGTTGTTGTTATTATTATAGCCTTTTACTATAGTTTGATATCAGGTGGTGTGATACCACCACCTTTGTTTTCCTGTCTCAAGGTTGTTGTGGCTATTTGGGGTCTTTTGTGGCTTCATATAAGTTTTTGGATTATTTGTTCCAGTTCTGTGAAATACACCATTGGTATTTTTATAGGAATTGCATTGAATCTATATATAGATTGCTTTGAGTAGTACCATGAACATGGTATGTGCTTCCATTTAGTTATATCTTCTTAATTTTTTTCTTTATTGTCTTATAATTTTCTGAGTACAGGTCTTACCTTCTTGGCTAAATGTATTTCTAAGTATTCTTTGATGCAATTGTAAATAGGATTATTTTCTTAGTTATCCTTTCTGATAATTCATTATTGGTGTATAAAAGTGCAACTGATTTCTGGATATTTATTTTGTATCCTGCAACTTTACTGAATTCCTTTATCAGTTCTAGTAGTTTTTGGTGGAATCTTTAGGGTTCTCTATGTACATTATCATGCCATCTGCAAATAATGACAGTTTTACCTCTTCCTTTCCAATTTGGATGCCTTTTATTTCTACTTCTTGTCTGATTGCTGTGGCTAAGGACTTCCAGTACTATGTTGACATAGTACTATGTGGACATTCCTGTCTTGTTCCTGATCTTAAGAGAAACACTTTTAATTTTTCCCCATTGACTATGATGTTAGCTGTTGGTTTGTCATATATGGCCTTTATTATGTTGATGTACAACTCCTCTATTTCCACTGTTGCTGAGAGTTTTTATAATAAATGTGTGCTGGATTTTGTCAAATGCTTTTTCTGCATCTATTGATATGATCATGTGGATTTTATCCTTCATTTTGTTTATGTGGTGTGTCACATAATTGATTTGCGAATATTGTATCAACCTTGCATCCCAGCAATAAATCCCACTTGATCATGGTGATCTTTTTAATATATTGCTGAATTCATTTTGCTAATATTTTGTTCAGGATTTTTGCATCTCTGTTTACTAGAAATAGTGGCCTATAATTTATTGTCTCTGTAGGGTCTTTATATGATTTTGGAATTAGGATAAGATTGATCTCGTGAAATGAGCTTGGAAGCCTTTCCTCCTCTTGATTTTTTGGAATATTTTGAGAAGGATAGGTGTTACCCTTCTTTGAATGTTTAGTAAAATTCAGCTGTGAAGCCGTCTACTCCAGGACTTTTGTTTGCTGGGAGTTTTTTGAGTACTGCTGTGATATCATTAATTGTATTTGGTTTGTTCAGATTTTCTGTTTCTTCTTGATTCAGTTTTGGAAAATTGTGTGTTTTCAGAAATTTATCCATTTCCTCCAGATTCTCCAATTTGTTGTCATATAGTTGTTCATAATATTTTTACACAACGCTTAGTATTTTAATATTCATAATATTTTCTTAAGATACTTTGTGGTGTTATTTCTCCTTTTTATCTAATTTTATTTATTTGGGTCATCTCTCTTTTTTTCTTGATGAGTCTGCTTAAAGTTTATCAATCTTATTTATCTTTTCAAAGGACCAGCTCTCGGTTTCATTGATCTTTTGTATTGTTTTTGTTAGACAATTTTATTTATTTCCACTCTAGTTTTTATTATTATTTTATTACTATTTTACTTATTTCCACTCTAGTCTTTATTATTTTCTTCCTTCTACTCACTTTGAGTTTTGCTTGTTGTTCTTTTTCTAGTTTGTTTAGGTATAAATTTAGATTTTTTTTTAGTTTTGCTTATTTCTTGAGTTAAGTCTATAATATTATGAATTTACCTCTTAAGACTGCTTTTGCTCTATCCCATAGATTTGGGTTTATTGTGTTTTCATATTCATTTGTCTCAAGGTATCTTTTGATTGATTCCTTGATCTCATTGTTAGTCCATTCATTGTTTAGTAACATGTTATTTAGCCTTCATGTGTTTGTGTTTTTTAGTTTCTTTTTCTTGTAATTGATTTCTAGTTTTATACCATTGTGGTTGGAGGAGACGCTTGATATGATTTTAATCTTCAGTTTCCTGAGACTTGTTTTGTGCCTTCACATGTGGTCTACCCTAGAAAATATTTTCATGCACACTTAAAAATAATGTATATTCTGTTGCTTTAGGAAGAAATGCTCTGAAAATATCAATTAAATTTATCTAGTCTGGTGTGTCACTTAAGGCTGCTGTTTCCTAGTTGATTTTCTGTCCAGATTTATCCATTGATATCAATGAGGTGTTAAAATCCCCTACTATGATTGGATCATTGTCAGTCTCTCCCTTTATGTCCATCAAGATTTATCCATCCTGAGTTTATTTTTGTATATGGTGTAAGTTGGTGGTTGAGTTTCATTTTTTTGCATGTAGCTGTCCAAACCTCCCAACACCATTTGTTGAAGAGGCTAGTTTTACTCCATTTTATGCTTCTGCCCCCTTTGTCAAATATTAATTAACCATAGAGACTTGAATTTATTTCTGGGCTCTCTATTCTGTTCCTTTGGTCCATGTGTCTGTTCTTATGCTAGTACCAGGCTGTTTTGATTATAGTGGCCTTGTAATACAGTTTGATATCAGATATTGTGATCGCTCCTACTTTGTGCTTCTTTCTCAAAATTGCTGCAGCTATTAAATGGATCAAAAACTATGGTACATTTACACAGTGGAATACTATCGTGTAATTGCTGCAGCAGAAAGAAAGAAGGAGTTCCTACCCTTTGTGACAGCATGGATGGATATGGACAGCATTATGCTAAGTGAAATAAGCCAAGTGGCGAAAGACAAATACCATATGATCTCACCTGTAAGTGGAACATAATCAACAAAACAAGCAAGCAAGCAAAATATAACCAGAGACATTGAAATTAAGAACAAACTGACAGTGACCAGAGGGGAGGTGGGATGGGATAATGGTGGGGAGGTGGGAAGGGTTGTCAGGAACATGTATAGAGGACATGTGGACAAAGCCAAAGGGGGGGTTGGATCAAGGGTCGAAAATGGAGATGGCTGGGGTAGGAGTGGTGGGGGGGGGAATGAAGACAACTGTACTTGAACAACGATAAAAAAAAGTGAAAAAAATAAAATAAAAATATATGTTTTTGGCAAAAAAACTTACTTTGTATATTTAAGTGTTCTTATGTTGGGTGCATAAATGTTTACAAGGGTTCTATCCTCTTGTTTGATTGATCTATTAATCATTATGTAATGTCCTTCTTTGTCTCTTATTTTAGCCTTTGTTTTAAAGTCTATTTTGTCTGATAAAAGTATAAATACTCTGGCTTATTTTTTGCTCTCATTTGCATGAGATATCCTTTTCCATCCCTTTACTTTCAGTCTGTGTGTATTTTTTGTTTTGAGGTGGGTTCCTTGTAGACAGCATATGTAAAGTTCTTAGTTCCTTATTCATTCAGTTACCCTCTGTCTTTTGGTTGGAGCATATAATACATTTATATTTAAGGTGATTATTGATAGTTATGTGCTTATTGTCATTTTATTCTTTATCACTATGTTCCTTTTTTTTCTTTCTTCTTCTTAAAGAAGTGACTTTAACATTTCTTGTAATACTGGTTTGGTGGTAATGAACTCTTTTAGCTTTTTATCATCTGGGAAGCTCTTTATATGTCCCTCAATTCTAAATGACAGCTATGCTGGGTAGAGTAATCTTGGTTGTAGGTTCTTACTTTTTATCAATGAATATTTCATGTTGATCCCCTCTGGCCTGCAAAGTTTCTGTTGAGAAACCAGCTGACAGTCTTATGGGAGCTCCCTTGTAGGTAACTGTCTTTCTCTTGCTGCTTTTAAGATTCTCTCTTTGTCTTTAACCTTTGCCATTTTAATTATGATATGTCTTGGTGTGGGTCTCTTTGGGTTCATCTTTTTGGGGACTCTGCATTTCCCAGACTTGTGTGATTCTTCTCTTTACCAGGTTAAAAAAGTATTTAGTCACTTCTGGCCAAGATGGAGGCATAGGTAGACACACTGTGCCTCCTTGCACAACCAAAAGAAGGACAACAACAAATTTAAAAACAAAAAACAACCAGAACTGACAGAAAATCGAACTGTATGGAAGTTCAACAACCAAAGAGTTAAAGAAGAAACATTCATCCAGACCGGTAGGAGGGGCAGAGACAGGCAGGCAGGCAGAGAGGACTCATTGCAAGGCGGTGGCTGGAGGATAGGGGCAGGCAAGGTGGTGGCTGGTGGACCAGGTGGGGCAGCGAATTGTGGACTGGGCGATCCCACAGTTGTGTGTGGATAAACCGGGAGGAACAACTGGGGAGCGAGATAGACCACACAACCCAGGGTCCCAGCGTGGGGAAATAAAGCCTCAAACCTCTGACTGAAAACACCTGTGGGGGTTGAGGCAGCAGCAGGAGAAACTCCCAGCCTCACAGGAGAGTTTGTTGGAGAGACCCACTGGGTCGTAGAACATACACAAGCCCACCCACCTGGAATCAACACCAGAAGGGCCCAATTTGATTGTGGGTAAGCCGAGAAAGTGACTGAAAACCGGCAGAGAGCGGAGCAAACAGAACTGCTCCCTCTCAGAACCCGTCCCTCACATATAGTGTCACAACACAGCGACATGGGTTGCCCCGTCCTGGTAAACACCTAAGGCTCTGTCCCTTATACATAATAGGTGTACTGACACACACACACACACAAAATGGCCCAAATGAAAGAACAGATCAAAGCTCCAGAAAAAAATACAACTAAGCGACGAAGAGATAGCCAGCCTATCAGATGCACAGTTCAAAACACTGGTAATCAGGATGCTCACAGAATTGGTTGAATATGGTTGCAAGTTAGATGAAAACAATGAAGGCTATGCTAAGTGAAATGAAGGAAAATGTACAGGGAACCAACAGTGATGGGAAGGAAACCAGGACTCCAATCAATGGTTTGGACCAGAACGAAGAAAGAAACATTCAAGCACAACACAATGAAGAAACAAGAATTCAAAAAAATGAGGAGAGGCTTAGGAACCTCCAGGACATCTTGAAATGTTCCAACATCCAAGTCACAGGGGTACCAGAAGGAGAAGAGGAAGAGAAAGAAATTGAAAACTTATTTGAAAACATAACGC